>WELB01000054.1:185030-198346 GCA_009602725.1 Spirogloea muscicola
CGCCGCCGCCTGGCCGGCCTCGGCGCTGTGCCGCGCCTCGCCGCCGCGCTGCCCAGCCTCGCCGCCGCCGCTGCCGCCACGGCGCCAAGTGGCGACAGCAGCGAGGAGCACCTTGGCCTGCTCCTCCGCCTCCTGCGCAACCTGTGCGCCGGCGAGCAGCGCAGCCAGGACGACCTGCTGCGCTGCGGCGGCGTCGCCGCCGCCGCTGGCGCCCTGGACGCGCTCGCTGCAGCCGCCGCAGACAACGACTCCGGCAGCCGGCAGTGGCGGCGGGCTGCCGGCGGCGCCGCCGCGGCGGGCCTGCAGCTCCTTGGCAACGCCTGCGGCGGCGGGAGTGCCCACCGGGAGGCGGTCTGGGCGAGGTGCCTCCCTGCAACCTTCCCCGAGCTCGCAGGTGCCCTCCGCCGCCGCCGCCGCCGCCGCCGCCGCCGCTGCCGCCGGCTTCTGGCTCTGCCGATGGCAATGCCGCCACGCTCTCCAGAAGGCCATCTGACCTCACTGACACCCATGACGCTCGCGCCATCTCGCCAGCCGTCTCGCCATCGCTGCTGGCTGACGCCGGCCTCCGCGCCGACGCCCTGCACGAGCCCCTCTCCATGGTCCTCTACACCTGCTGCCGCGAGAGCGGCGACCGCTGCAAGGAGCTCTGCCATGGCCCTGGCGCGCGCTGCCTCGCTGCCCTCCTCGGCGGCGCTGGCAAGGAGAGCGGTAAGGGCGCGAGCTTGCACACTATGCCCGAGCGCCGGCTTCTGGCATCAGCGCCGGCGGCCTTTTGTGTGACCATTGGTCGCTTCTGCAGGCTCCAGCGGTGCCAGAACGTGGCTTCAGCTGCTGGTCGGCGCCCTCTGCCTCCAGCTGTCGCTGCTCAGCGACGTCGTTGCCGGCCTAGCATCGCAGGCAGCGGCAAAGGCGGCAGCGGGCACCATTGGCGACGACCGTCTTGCACCCGTGGCTGTCATGACCAAGGAGCAGGCCAGCTTGTTGACGATCCTTGCTGACCTCATCGATGAGAAGAGTCATCAGAACGAGGCAGCGCTGCCCCAAAGCCGTGGCAGCGAGGCAGCGGTTGCGATTGCCACAGACTGCGGGCGCCCAGCAGCTGACAGGGTTGGCCCTCAGCAGCTCCTGCCCGTCATCGCTGACCTCTTTGCCCAGGCCGCCGTGGCTGTAGCGGAGCGTCAGCAACGCGGCGGCAGCACGCCGTCCTCGACCACTGCAACGAACGCTGGACCGCCAGCCCAGCCGTTGGCAACTATGACTGGCAATAGCGTGAGGTGCTCAGATCTGGGCGGCCTGGAGGTCGGTGGAGCTGATCCTGCTGCGGTTGTTCTCGCCTGTTCCCTGCAGCTGCTCCGGTCACTGACCGCTGGTGCAGCGACCTCCAGCGATGCTACCGAGGTGCTCGGCAGTGTCCTCAATCGAGTACTTGATGCGCTCGAGGCACTCCCCCAACCTCTCCCGGCAACGTTTCGAGCCACACAAGCACGTGGAGGCATGGCAGAGGCCCCCATGGCGCGTATGGCAAATGCTGGCTCCGCATTGTCCAGTTACCCAATCGTGGAGCCGTACTCTGGCTACCGCACGGGGCTCGTAGCAGTCATTTGCAATGCCGTCTACCGCCGCCCTTCGTGCCAGGACGAGGTGCGGCGGCGGGGCAAGCTGCTGCTTGTGCTGCAGCAGTGCGTCGTGGACGATCGTAATCCCTGGCTCCGTGAATGGGGCCTCTTTGCCATGCGCAACCTGCTTGAAGGCAGCGAGGCAAACGCGTGCGAGGTCTCAGCACTCACCTTCCAGGGCGTCGCTGACAATCCGCAGCTGCGGGAGCTGGGGTGGGAAGTCCAGCTTGAGCCTGCCACAGGAAAGCCGCGCCTGGTCCGCGCCAGCTCATCGTAAAGCCATGGCCCTGCCTTTGAGGCACTCGGCAGCTGCTTCACCTGGACAAAATGAGCTCAGCAAAGCATTGCTGTACATAAGCAATAGTAGATCTAATTTAAGTCGCACTCCCTTTGCTGCCGCCTTAGAATAGTGGTTGACCATCCCCGCTTTCCTTTGAGACCTCATCCATTGTCATTCGTTCATTCCTTTTCTGGGCTGGCCTATTAAAGCCATCGCCCTCTACTGAAAGAGTCTTTCTTATGTCCATTCGCGGTGGGCTGGCCTTTCACAGAGAGGCGCAAAGTGATGATCCTTTTAGGGAATGGCGCAAGGTGGAGTCGCCGGGTGGCAGATCAACTACGAGGCTTTTGCCATCAAGACATTCGCCTGTTTGTCACACTATGGCCGTCAAGACTCACTCAGTTGTCCACAACTTCACGAAGAGACTAAGGAGGCCACTAGCCTTGCGCTTGCCTGCTCCCCAGTAGGCCGTTGGCCTCCAACGGGGCCAGGCACACTGAGACGTGCGAATCGCCGTGCAAAGTGCACCTTACCAAGATGTCTGCAAATGGATGTTCAAACATCTTCAGTCAACAAAAGCAGATCTGAGAAACAGCTCTTCCAGTGTAGGCAATGGCTGTGAGAGGCCAGCTTGAAACGATCAACAAGGTCTGAAGTAGCCGGATTGGAGTAGCTCGAGGGCGGAATGCCCCTGTCAAACCCGGCGGCAGCAGCTAAGACGTGACCTGCCTGCAACTGCACGGCTAATGCCAAGGAACGCTGCAGAAGATGGCAAGGTGCAGTCTGTACACCCTAAAAGCAAGAGGCTCTCTTAGAAGAGGGCGAGGGCTGTAAGAAAGCCAGCCAAGGACAAGGTTCAAAGGGCCGACAGTCGCTGGCAATACGCAGCTACGCAAGCAACTACATTTTATGGGAGCTCAGTAACCCCTAGTCAGCAGCCGCAGGTTGGAGTGACTGGAGGCTGGAAAAGAGACACCCAACAAGACCCAGAAGAGCAGATAAAGCGCGGCCTGCCCGCAAGTGCACTGCATGAGCCTGGGAACGCTGGAATGAGATGGAGGGCCGCATGCAAACCACCTGGGCAATCGACCCGGCAGCATGAAGCCGAGCAGCTCTCCGTGCTCCCAAATGCCAGCCAGATGCATACAGGTGTTCATGACGGAGCCAAAGGCTAGGCAGACAGGGCGCCCTCAATACCCCCGTGTCAGCAGTAGGAAGTCAGATGAGCTGAGGGGAGGAAGAGCAATCCCGCTGCGCAAGTCAGAGGCTGCTGCAAGGGCGCGACCAGCCCGGCGATGCAAAGCAATCGCCTGGGACCACTGTAGGCACATAGACAAACGCATGCGGTAGCAGGACACAAGACCCAGAGGCACCGAGCCACCGGGAAGGGCTGCACCCTGTTCCCGGCTGCACCCTGTTCCCGGATTCTTTCATATCAGCAGCCGCTTTCATCCCGGCGCCTTTGGTCACCTTGAGAGGCCAGCAGCGAGAGTAACGAGGACGACCGACCCCCATAACACCCATGGATGTCCATGGCCAGGGGGTAAAAGGTATCACCCGCCGGGTGGTCCTTGTACTTGTGCAGCTTCTTCTGTTCGGCCACCTTCACAGCATAGCCGGTCTCAGAAGTAATGGGGCTCTTCGTCCGGAAGCTGTCGGTGAGGACAACGTCCATGAGGAGCCGCTTGCCACCTCCCCGGGGAATGCCAACCAGATTGACACGCCTCGTCCGAGGGACCCCATTGCGGAGTTGGATGGGCATCACCCCAATGCTCTCCAACGCCACTTGATATCCCGCCTCCTTGACGATGCCATACATGGCGTCACGTAGGAGGTTGTGGGAGCCCGTGCGCTCACTGCCTTTGGCACACCTGAGCATGTGGTCACCCATGAGCAATGCATCATGCTCAATAAGCCCACATTCACATTGGATCACCCCTGTCAAGCCCAGGGATGGTAGCCAAGGCGGCGGCGCATAGCATCGCAAAACAAGCATTTTCCATCCGCAAGCACGCATTCAAAGGCAAAGCGCGGAGCCACTCAGACGCTCCCAAAACAGATAGGAGCCGAGCCTGGCCTCGAGCATCCCCTTGGAAGAGACTCCGGAGATGCTCCAGTGGTTGCTCGTCTGCAGCACGGGAAAACCGCAATTGAGCCTTAACATCAAAACGTCAGCCCAGGCAGCAAAACTAGCAGGCTCATTCACCAGAGGCGGGTATGCGGCAAAGAGGTCCATGCTTTGAGAGTCACTTGGAAAGGCAATTAATGCCCCGCCGACAAGCTGCTGCAGGAGATCCAGCCATCGACTGTCAAATGCCCCGTGCACTTCTATCGCTTGCGCCACAGAGTCATTGCCAGTAAAATGGTCCGCGTACTTGCGCTCTTTACCGACCGCAGTCTTCAACTGTGTGCCCTGCCTCCGCAGCCTGTTTGTTGAGGTTGGTGGAGTTGAAGGAGTCGGTTGTCATGACGTCCGCGGGGTACCCTTCTATGCATGACAGCAACGAGCTTGGCACACTGCGTGTGGAGACGACCGCCAGCCACCAGCTAATAGGCATGACAGATTGTCAAGACCACGGTGTAGCCGGCCACGAGGACCACGCTGAACATGCCGTTCTGCAGGAGGTCGTTGGACCTTGTCCGCTCTCCCCCGTGTGTGCAGCGAAGCATGGGTGCAGCCGAGTCCCACAGCATCGGCGTTGCGTGCTCCGCACTTGCACTGCATCACACAAGCGAGGCAAGGGCGGGTGAAGGCCAAGAGCCGGTGGACAGCCGTCCGGAAGGCATCGTCCACAACGGTCAGCGCAGCATAGAGGTGGAGCCCTGTCAACCACGTCGTCATAAGTCATCGCATCATCAGGAGGCCATGCCTGCGAGAGATCAAGCAGCCAAAGGAAAAACACAACAGCTCGTCCAATATATAAGGCAGGCGCTCAAAGAAGCCAGCCCAGAATGAAAACAGCTCCTCCAAGTCGACAGCAATAACCCAGGAAAAATGGAAATAGTCAAGGGCCGAGAGGCGCCTACACCACACAGCTATGCAAGAGACTAAAACGGATTGGAGCTTAGTAAACCCGAGTTAGCAGCAGCAAACAAGAAAGATTTATTCAGTAAAAAGCGATGGCTGTGATTGGTCAGCCCAGAAAACGGAGTAAGCCAACTCCGAATTGGGCCAGTAAAGCAGAGCAAGAGAAAGAAGAGAAAGGAAAGGAGTGGACTGCAGTTCTTCTCAATAGGCAGGCCTGTCACAACCATCGCCCTCGTAAGCTGCATCTCTTCTTCAGACAGGCACTTTCTGACTGGTTGGACTTCCTTTATCATGTGCTTGTTTCTTGGTTGGTTGACTACACCGAGGATTTTGTAAGGTTGTACCTTGCAGCCCAACAATGGTTTGTTTGCAGTTTGCAGCTACTGAGGAGCGCACTGACTGGGCTGCCTCTCACAGCCACCGCTGTAAACTTGGAAGCGCTGTTCCTTACTGAGTGGCCATCCGCAGTGGCGACTTAATATTGTCGAAGTTTATATAAGATTCCCATTATCTCTTAGCCCCAAACAGTGCTGTTACCGCTCATATGGTGTTCAGACACGTGTGGGCATGTTCCCCGGAGCTTGCCTTGGTCATATGCCCGTGAGCCTCGTGCCGGACGCCGCGTGCCGCCGTGGCACTGGTGCCGTTGTCGTTTTCCATTATGTTCCGTCCAGGCTCGTCCGGGTGGCCTGCATGCTCCCGGCATGCTCGGCCCCAGACATGCTCGGCAGCATGCGTAGGCTCCAACGCCCCCGGCCGTTGAATTGACCTCGCTTCAATTTCATGCCCACCACGCGCCTTCTCTCCCTCCCCCGGTGGCATGCTCGGTCTCGGCCATAGCTCGAACTCGGCCACGATCGGCTGCATGGCGCCTGCTGGAGACAGCCCGTGGCTCCTTGTCAAGCACGCTCCTCACGGGACGGGCCTTGGGACGACCGCCATGCACCCTAGAAAAAATAAAAAGAATGCGGCTGCTGATATTAAAGAATCGGCTGTAAAATGCCGAAAACCCTGGAGGGAGGGTGGCAAGGAGAAAGCGACCAGAGAGAAGAAAGTGCTCGCCATAGAAAAAGGGGGCCAGCAAAGCCAGTCCAGAAAGAATGGACAAGAAAGAATGGAGAGAGGGACTCTTCCAGTGGGAGTAGTAGAGGTTTTGCAAGTGAGAAGCCTAGCCGCCGAAAAGCCAATCGTCCTGACGCAAGCCAAGGACTGCAGCTAGAGCACGGCCAGCATGCAGTTGCAAGGAAAGCCGTCCTTGTCAAGTCTCGAGCTGCACCTTCCCCCCGCCGCCGCCGCCACCGCCACTGCCGCCGCCGCCGCCGCCGCCATGTCCGCCGCGAGCCCCGCCACGGCCGGCGGCGACGAGGTCCTGCCGGACGAGCTGCTGGAGCGCGTGATGCGGCGGGCGACTTACGCCCGCCCTGCCGCCGGCGGCGGGGCCGCCTGCTTCGCTCCGCCGGCGGCCGCCGCGCCGGCGCTCGCGCCCCTCGGCGTCGGCCTCCGCCCGCCGGGCGAGGACCCGGCCTTCCTGGCGGCCTTCCCGGGCCTCACCGAGCTCCACATGCTCCTGGCCGTGGAGTTTGGCCCATGCGGGGCTCAATTTGGGAAGATGGACCCAGGCGCGTCAGGCCTCGCTGCCCTCGACCACACGCCGCGCCTCCGGCGGCTGACCCTGCAGAGCTCCGAAAGCGCGGCCGTCCGCAGCCTGACTCGGCTCACGGAGCTCGAGAGCCTGGCCCTGCACTGCCGGAACGTGGGAGGTGAGCGACAGCGCCAGCCCTTTGCGCCGCTCTGCTGACTGCGCAGCCAATTTCTCTTGTGCGTTTGCACCGTAAGCATAAAAGCATAAGAAGGAAGGCTGCAGCTGCGATGGCTGCATAAGGGCAATGCCGCTTGTTGGCAGAAGAGCCATGACCTTCGACCTCCTGACGATGCAATACAACGTGCTGCCAGACGAGGACGTGCACATTATCACGTCATTCTGCCGGCGTTTGACGTGTCTGAAGCTCTCCAACAACAGATATGAACAGACCTTAATATCAGACGAGGGCTTGCGTCATGTGGCGGACCACTTACAGCAGCTTCGGGTGCTCAAGCTGGCAACCGTGAACAGCATCACGGACTTTGGGGTCTGGCAGATAGCAGCCAACTGCCGCCAGCTTCAGAGCGTACAATGGAGCAGGTGCTCGGGGCTGTCCACAGGTTTACCGCTGAGAATATTGGCAGAGCGCCCCTTCCTCACCGAGCTGGTCAGTGACCAATTCTGGATCAAGCACATGCGCAACAAGTTGCAAGAGCTGCCTGGTCTTGCGCACCTGGAGGTAGTATCTTTGTTTCTTGATTCAAATGAAACACATGGAGAGCCAGATATGTTGGGTGTCTTCATCACCTCTTGCCCGCGATTGCGTGATCTCTCCCTGGAAGGTCCTGAGATTGAGAGAGAGAACTTAGGAGGAGGGCATATTCTGGACGACTGGTTACCCAACCGCAGCGGACAGACGAAGCTTCTCACTACGCTCACCTTGAAGAATTGGAGCATCAACTGGCCGCATCTGCTAGCATTCCTCTTGCTGTGCACCCCAAGTCTGCAGGCACTCCAGCTGCATAAAGTCAGCTTCAACGAGGGCGCTGTTCCTCACCACCACAAGCTGCCACTCTTGCGCTCCCTTAAGTGTTCACTCCTTCCAAGTAGAGAGCACATGGAGCGGCACACGGAGCGGCAATTCCTGTCCTTTGGACAATGGTGCCCGAACCTCACGTCCTTGAGCATCCTTGGCTCTGATTCTTGGTCGAGATCCTTCACTGACCCCAAGTTGATGGTGGAGATGCTCAGCAATCTTAGCTGCCTGGTTGGTCTTGAGCTTGAAGTTCCTGTACCTGATCCACTCACAGTACAATTGATTGGCCGTTCGCTTCGGAGAATCGGAGAAAATTCTCAACACTTGGATGCGTGGAGCAGTCTTAAGCTTGACTCTGTCAGAAGTCTCTCCTGCGAGCACATGCACGCCCACTGTGTGCGTCACTTACTTAGTGCTTGTTCACAGTTGCAGGCATTGCACTTGCACAGATGCGCCACACTAATTTGACTGCTCTTCTTGATGACATACTCTCTACCTGCCCAAAACTGTGCGAGATCGGCCTTGGTGCTTCTCACAAGATGTTAGGGCTCGGAGTCCGGTTTAGTAAGCGGTTTAAGTCCTTAGAATCATTTGACTCGGCTTGGATGCTCTCAGCATTCTTTCATGGTTCCCCTAGTTATGTGGAAAGCTATCATTTCCATCGTGATGGCAACCACAACTTGTGATGTCAACGATCTGCTTTGCTTGGTCATAGTTTTTGCGACCAGCCACGTGCCCATGCATATGCTCTCATCGATCATCTTTCATTTCTTGTTATCTGCTTATATACCACGTCTAGTCTCTGAACCAGTAAGACATTGCTGCAAGTCCTAATGTTTGCATCCTCACACCATTGACGAAAAGCGATGAAGCTCAATACAAATAGATATACGAGGACTTGATGGCCTTGACAGACTGACGGATTTAGGGTCCGCCTTGCTGCAACGGCCTACATTTGTAGATGTGCTTACTGCTGCAAGTTCGATATGCCGATTTACTGTCATTAACGGCTTGTGACCGGGCGGCTGGGCACATGTCACTCCACGAGCGATGTATATCATAAATCATGTCCAGAGTAAAGAGGCAAATCACCCCCCTCGCCGCAAATGGACAGTCCTTGAGCAGAATGGACAGTCTTGGAAAGGGAGCACTTCCCTGCGAGAATATCTGCGTTTTGTCCATGCTTTCTGGGCTGGCCTTTCACAGCCGTCGCCCCTTCTGGAAGTAGTTCCTACCTGCTTCGGCACAGGGACCAACCAGCTCTTTGACGCCGCAGGCTCTCAGGCCCCGGTGTATTGAGTACGGCGTCTCATTCCCTGCAGCATTGCTTGGCACGTGCAATGTATCTTTGTGCTGGTCGTGCTCTGGCTGCCGCCTCAGGCTAGAGGCGGAGCGACTCCCTTTCTGAAAATTTTCAGACTTTCAAACTTGCGGCTGCTGAGAGGATCTCTGAGCAGAAGTTCTGACTTCTCTCCAAGCTTAACAGCTGTTTCTGCCCCTGTTCAATGTCATACAGCCCTCGCCCCTTTTCAAGAGCTGCTTCTTTCTGTTTTCCTATTCTTCCTTCCTTTCCTGATGCAACTCTTCCATATGTAAGCACAAGTGAAAGCTCCAAAAAGGCGAGGGCTGTAGAAGCGGAAGATTCATCCAGACGAGGGCGATGGCTGCGACTGGCGGGCCCAGAAAAAGAATGAATGTGGAAAGCCTGCCTTCAAGACCGTTAGCTTTTCTCAAGAAGGGGGCTACGGCCAGCCCAAGGGAGAAGGGCCCGCCCATTGAGGATAGGGCTAAGGAAAGGCAGCCCAATTTAATTAGTACGAGGAGGGACCAGGGGAAGCACTAAGAAAAACAAGCACATGCTAGAGAGAAGAAACTAAGCAGCTACGAAGAGAGAAAGCGCACGGTGCGCATGAAATTGAAAACGAGGCCAATTCAAGCCTTACAAAACTCCTGATAATGGGGAAATGAGCTGGCTAAGGGGGGCACTAATACCCTCGAGGAGCACATACATATCTGACAAGCTAAGCTGAGACCAGACCACCACCACGGAAGCCATTAGCGTGACCCTAGTGCACGCCCAGCACGCTGGTGTATCGCGAGTGCCTGGGAGCGCTGCAGACGTAATAATAGCCGCTTCTATAGCAGGCAACAATGGCCTGCGGGACGCTAGTATGCCCTAAGCTACCCCCCCGACTACGTCGGCGGGCATCAACATGCTGTGCCAGGCGATGGAGGAGGGGAGACCACTTCGTTCCATAGCCGCCGTAGATGTCCATGGCGCATGGGAAAAAGTGATCGCGCCCGGGGTGGTGGTCCTTATAATGGCGCTCCGTCTTCTTCTCCGCATGATGTTCTCCGCAACCTGGCACAGTCGGCGTGGGTGCCCCTGGTTGGAATGCGTTGATGAGTACGATGTCGAGGAGAAGACGAGGCCCACCGCTCCGGGGGGTAGCAACCACATCCAGATGCCTGACGTAAGGCCTCCCACGCTTAGGCACTCAGTAACCCCTGCTAAACAACCTCAGGTCAGAAACACTTGGCTCCTGGAAGAAAGTGGCACTCCCAAGGGGGGCAAGGGCTGTGAAAAGAGAGAAGGGCTCGCCCATTGAGGATAGGGGCTGGAAAAGCCAGCCCAAAATAGAATGAACAAAGTACGAGAAGGGGGCCAGAGGAAGCGCTAAGAAAATAAAGTACACAAAGAAAGAAGCAGCTGCAAATCACTCAGTAACCCCTGCTAAGCAGCCGCATATCAGAGAGGCTAGGGTCCTGAAAGTGGGTCCCCTGGCCAGAGCCAGAGGCAGCAGCCAGAGCCCGGCCGGCACGAAGGTGCAGCGCACGGGCCATCGATAGCTGCAGAGAGACGGCCAGGCGCATGCGATACACTTGCGCCAGCGACCCTGCTGCAGGGAAGTCTACAGGCTCCCCATGGAAGCGACGGGCGATGGTGTGGCGGGCGAGCTGGGTGAGCAGCTCGGTGAGTGGTTGTGAAAAGCCAGCCCGAAAATTTTGACGAAGGTTCGAAGGGGCCAAAAAACGGAAATGCGTGTGTATTAAGAGATGGGGAGGCCATGTGTGGCCAAGTACAACGGCAAGCACATTGGACAAATGTACGTCACCTGCTGCTAAGCTGACCCGCTCAGTAGAGGAATGCGTGTATATTAAGAGATGGGGAGGCCATGTGTTGTGGCTCAGTAACCACGAGTCAGCACATAGAGGTCGCTAGCTGACGCTCGAATACCGGACGGCAATTGCCTAGCTCTTGTGCCAGCAGCTAAGGCTCGAGCAAAAAACGGGCTCCTGGAAGCGGGTCCCCTGAGCAGAGTCAGAGGCAGCAGCGAGGGCTTTTTCGACACGCAGGTGCAGCGCGCGGGCCATAGACCTCTGCAGCGAGTCGGCCAAGCATCCTAAAGCCTTTAAGAGAGAAGGGCTCGCCCATTGAGGATAGGGGCTGGAAAAGCCAGCCCAAAAGAGAATGAACCCTTCCAGCATCCTTTAAGCATCCTTTAAGCATCCTAAAGCCTTTAAGACCTCTGCATGCGGTACACCTGCGCTAGCGACCCGACTGCATGAAAGTCCACCGGCTCCCCATGGAAGCAGACGATGGCGTGATGTGAGAGCTGGTTGAGCAGCTCGAGCCACCGAGCGCCCAACGCCCCGTGCGTGTCGGTGGCCAGCGGGAAGAACTCGTCTTCCCGCGGGTGATCTGCGTATTTTAGCTCCTTGGCCCGAGCGGCGCAGGCTTGGAGGCACACTGTCCGGGGTTGTGTGCGGTCGTAGGGGTCAGTGGTTACAACGTCAAGGATAAGGAGTGTTAGAGTGGGAGGCAGCTCAGCAGTGGCAGGAAGTGCACCGCAGCGCTCCTTGTTCATTCTTTTTTGGGCTGGCTTTGCCAGCCGTTATCTTCAATGGGCGAGCCCTTCCCTTTTTCCTTCTCCTGCTCCCTCGCGGCACTCTCGAGGCCGCCCGGGCCTGCCAAGTGCGGGCCCAGGAAATTTCGTGTATTTGAAACAAAAGAAGGCCAAATGGCCAAGTACAAAGGCAAGCACATCTAAGACCTGCATAAACTACAGCAGATTGACCCTCTCAGTAGTCCAACGGCATGGACTGTAGTGCACAGTAAAACCTGTCGAAGCTTATCCTCCATTAGCTTATATCCTGTACAACGTTATCAAATTCTGGCAAACCGAGTCGGTTTAGTGGCGTGAGCTTAATAATCCTCTATATTTCCATACTTTACATATTTTTCCCAAAATATATTTGGATATCTCTTAATGACACGCATTCTTTATGGACGGACCGTGCGGACGGACCGTGCGGCGGACCGTGCGATGGCGTGCGACCGTGCGACGGACCGTGCGACCTTTGTACCGTTATATCCTGTGTATCGTTATACAAACCTCCCCAATCGACCGCATAATCTTAGACAGGTTTTACATGTAGTTCTTTTCGGCACCTCTTTCTTCTGGCTTGGGATATTGTCCATTGTTTTTGGGCTGGCTTTGCCAGCCACTCTTCTCTATGGGCGAGCACTTCTCTCAGTAACCAAAACCCCAAAGAAACCAGAAACCAGAAACCAAAACCCCAGGGGGACCACCGCATACATTCTTTTTCGGGCTGGCTTTTTCCAGCCCCTATCCGGCACGCCGACCCTGCGGAGCTGGCCGCGCACATGCTCCGTTGCGCCCACGGAGGCAAGCGGACCGCTTCCCATGATCTTTTGCGCGATGGTATGCAGGGGGTGTTCATAGAAAGACAAGCACACAAGAAGAAACAAAGCAGCTACTAATCACTCAGTAACCCCTGCTAAGCAGTCGCAGGTCAGAGAGACTATGCTCCTGGAAGTATGTCCCCTGGCCAGAGCCAGAGGCAGCAGCGAGGGCTCGGCCGGCACGCAGGTGCAGCGCACGGGCCATTGACCTCTGCAGCGAGACGGCCAGGCGCATGCGGTACACCTGGGCGAGCGACCCAGCTGCAGGGAAGTCCACCGGCTCCCCATGGAAGCGGCGGGCGACGGCGTGACGGGCAAGCTGGTGGAGCAGTTCGAGCCACTTTCTTAGTGCTTCACCTAAGTGCTTCGATTAGCCCCCTTCTTGAACTGTGTTCATTCTTTTTCTTTTGCTGGCTGTTCCAGCCCATATCCTCAATGGGCGAGCCCTTTCTTCTTGTTCATAGAGGCGGGCTTCAAGGTGGCGGTGGAGTGCTCCTCAGTCATGCCCATCCTGCGGGGCGAGGACGGCCGGTCGCACACCGGACGCGCCGACCTGGTCGCTATCCCGCCCGGCGGCGGTCCCCGCATCATCACTGATGTGGTGACAACGGACAGCTACGACTCCGGCAACCCCACCACGTCGGCGTCGTTTGCAGGGCATGCGGTCGGCCTGGCAGCCCGGGCAAAAGAGAAAAAATATGCCGATCACCCGGTCGGTGATGAGTTCGCGGCCCTGGCGATAGATGTTCACGGGGCCTTCGGCAGCCGCTGGCTGGATCTCCTCCAGCGGCTTGCTCGTCAGGCTATTGATCGGCGGTCGGGTCCGCCCGGGGCCCTGCCCGGCTTCAACGCCGCCGGGTCGCTCGCCCAGGTCTTTCGCATGCGCTTGGCGGTATCGTTCCAGCGATCCCTTGCCCACGCTGTCCACACGCGCGCAGGACGCGCTCTGGCCGCGGCCTCCGGGTCTCGGCGGAGTGCCTCCTTCCCTGCCTCGAGCTACTCGGACCTGATGTTGCTCACTCGCGGGTACTGAGCTTCCCTAGTATGTTGTCGTGATTGGTAGAGT
>WELB01000054.1:213700-226335 GCA_009602725.1 Spirogloea muscicola
TTTTTTTTTTTTTTTTTTTTTTTTTTTTTTTTTTTTTTTTTTTTTTTTTTTTTTTTTTTTTTTTTTTTTTTTTTTTTTTTTTTTTTTTTTTTTTTTTTTTTTTTTTTTTTTTTTTTTTTTTTGCTGCTGGCGGTGGCCGTCGGCGTCCTGCTCGTCGAGGCCGCCGAGGTCCTGTGGGCGTCGTCACGCCGGGCGCAGTTGCCGTCGTTGCCGTCGCCGCTGGCCGCCGCGGCGCCCGCCGGCTCGCTCGCGCAAGCTCCGCGCGGCGAGCTGGTCGACCGGATCCTCCAAGCCGCCGGCCTCGCGTGCGCGCCGCCGCCGTCCGCCGAGGCGCTCGGCGACGCCGAGGCGGCCTTCGCCGCCGGCCTCGGCGCCGACGGCTTCTACAGCTTCCTGATCCAGGTGCGACGAAAGCTCCAGGAGAAGGCTCTCGTTCGTTGATGACCACGTCGCCGCCGTCTGCTCGGGCTCAGTGGCACACGGCAGCTGGCCGTCGCTGTCGCTTGCTGATCGGACGCCAGCCGCCGTGCAGTACCCGAACCTGGTCGATGCGCCGGACGCCGTGTGGCACGTCCTCGCGCGCGGCCTCTCCTCGCTGGTCGCTGGCTCCGCGCGCTACGCCGGCGACGCTCTCTCCCGCCACCACGGCAATGCCACCTACATTGTCTCCTTCCGGCCCATCGAGGACGGCCCCCACAAGGTCCCTGTCATTCGCCGCCGAAGGCTGCCTGCCCAAGTGGCCGCCAGTGTAGCCGCCAGCGGCTCATGCACTCGGCTTGCGCCTGATCGTCTGCCTCCAAGTCACGTGTCGCAGCGCTCTCCTTCTCATATGCAGGTAGACGTGCGGCTGGAGTACGAGCACCGCGTGGACGCGATCGAGGGCGTTCTCCCCGCGATCACCGACCCGCGCATGTGGGCAGACGGCTACCCCGACATCGGCCCCTCGGGCCTCGTCTCGCCACCGCTCGTCGGGCAGTATGCCCCGGGGTCGCCGTTCACGGTATGACCTCCTCGCACAACTCTTGACCACCCACCTTCCTCCTGCTCCTGCTCGACAGCAGCAACGGCAATTACGCACGAACAGTGCCCTGCTTGCATATGGAGAGGTACGAGGTGACCCATATCTACATGATGCTATGAGTGCTTTCAACAGCGAGCTTGGCAGTTGAGCAGGCGCAAGAGGCGACTGCTGCAATGTGGCAGGTGGATGTCAGCGCCAGCGGCCTCAGCAAGAAGCACGTCGCTGAGGTGGCGCCGGCGCACCTCCCGGCCTGCACAAGCGGCAAGCACGCCGGCGCGTGGGTGAAGCTGCCGCGCCTTGCGAAGCGCAAGCAGCCCTTCTGGCCTGGCCAGTATATTTCTGGCGAGTGCCCACGCGGGTGCAAGGATCCCACTTTGTGAGGCCGCTACTGATCTGAACCTCGGCTCCTCCGTGGCTCCTAGCCTCATCAACTAGATATATGAGTGCCCGGTCACGGCAAAGCCGACCTTCACTTTGAATGATGTCACTCGAGCTAGACAAGGTTGGCTCGCTGAGCACACTGTTGAGCTGGATAGCTGCGCTAATGATAGCCGCCACGTTGGCCAATGCCTGGTGATGCCGCCGTGCAGGATCCGGTGCGAGCCGTTGGAGCCGGTGGGCCGGCCAGCGCTGCTGCGACACATGCAAGGGCAGGTCATGCCCTGGTACAAGTGAGTATCCACGGACTGGAATCACATATAGATGATTGCAGAGGTGCCAAGATGCAAGTCAGTGGCTCTCTGCCTGATCTGCTCGCTCCAGCTCCACCTTCTGGGATGCAGCTATGACGAGTGGCGTGCGTACGACTGCAAATACCGGCGCTATAGCCAGAGCGAAGGGCAGGCCTGCCTGCAGCGCAAGCGTGTGATGGTCGTTGGCGACAGCGTCGCGATGCAGCAGTGCAACTACCTTGCCTGCAGCCTCCTGCAGCGTGAGCCACAGAAGTTGTGCGACTACCACTGTGCCCACCGGGTACTCCAGGAGCCGTGCTTTGAGAACCAGGTGAGCTTCGATCTTATTGGCCTGTTGACTCCTCAATCTGTGTCATGCCTGGGCAAGCCCTTTGACTTGCTAATGTGGACTGTGGAGCTTGAGGCACAGGGCAACTTAGACCTTAAATAATAACTATTGGCTGGCGGAGCTGCATGGCAGGCCGGTAGCTCGGAGCGCGTCCTGTGCATGACGCCAGAAATGTTCTTCGGGCCAAAGGCACCGATGGACCAGCATGGGGAGCGGTATGTGTACAACGAGCACACCTGGATGCACGTCCGTAACGCGCTGTGGCTGGCCAATGCCATCCCACGTGGCGAGCGCCGCCAGTTTATAAAAGAGGCCCTCAAGCGCCATGGGTGGGACAAGAAGGAGGTCAATAACTTCCCTTCCCCTTCCCTTCGTCTTTAGCTATTCCGTGTGCTCTCTTCTCCACAAGGTATTCAGATCAAGAAGGTAATAGCCGTTGTCTGACGACTTACAGATCAGTGTAACGAAGTCTTCGCTTTAAGTTGAGTATGCCAGCTCACGGTACAGCTGCTGGCGGGTCTTATGCGAGCAGGAGGGTGTGGAGGACATCGTTGTCCTCAGCGTGGGCCTGCACGATGGCACTCTCAGCTGGGACCTTTTCCAAGAAGCCTTCTCCGTGCCATCCCGTGAAGGTGGAGGGTCTTGGGGGCCCCTCCTTGAGGACATGCTTGAGTCGCCGTTTGACCGGGTCATCTGGCAGTCTCAGGTGAAGAATGCTCTGCACCTCTTGAAAAGTCAAGTGCTAAAATCCTCAGTCTGTTCAACCATCCATCTTAGCTGCTGTCCAGTCCACTGGACTTAATTGCTAAATCTGGCAGTGCTGCTCCTCAAGCAGATTTCTTGATTCACTGCCCCAAAATCTGTAGCCCTGAGCAGTCGTGAGATGATGTAATGTGCGCAGATGGCAATCCATAAGTATGTCGCAGATACCACAAACTGCACAGACATCTGGAAGCTTGCCGGTCTGAAGCGCGTGCAGTGCATCCGCACCGACTACGACCCCAAGGTGTTCCTGACCAACCCTCGGATGGAGATGGTCAATCAGGTACCAATCCTCCCTCACTGACAGAAGAGCTCTTATCTCCTCGTCATTTGCCTTCTCTCTTCATACTTGCCCTCTGCGGTTAATCATCATCCATCTTCTAAATAGCTTCTACCAAAGTTCTTTGCAGTTTGTGGACGAAGCAGCAACAACGATCAACAAAAAGCGTGCTAGCGAGGGTAAAGCCAAGCATGTAGAGGTACTGGACGCATATGCCATTGTAAGAGCCCGAGAAGACAACACTCTCTTCCATTCTGACCAGACACATCCTTGTGATGAGGGATATAGGGAGATTAACCAAGTACTTTTGAACATGCTCTGTGCAAAATCGACCTGATGGTGCACAATCTTCATTTCTTGACGATATTGCTCGTGCAATGTATGCGTGATCGTTTCAGAATTTCGAGCTAGTAGATTCACGTGTAATACATGTACTGTAATGAGTCTGGATGCTGTAAGTGTTTTACTGAATGGTAAGTAAGAGAAGAAAGGAGAATGTGCAATATGTTAAGCACGTACCCACAGAAGGCCACAACTTTATCAATTTTTTAGCTACTTATTGCTGCAGTATATGCTGTGCCTATGTCCACTGACTCCAGTATGTCTGAGTAACAGAGTTTCCAGAATGGTTTGACTGGATATCGAGGTGTATGTAGACAAGATAACCTTAGAGTAACGTTGAGATGAGTAATCGAACTTCCACTTGATGACTTACTTTTTCTTGGAACTGTTCACAAGCTATCTGCATGGATACATGAAAGTAAGCATTCATTGAGTAAGCATTCATGCAGGATACCGTAGTATAGGATTGATCTGATATACTGTTGGAGTGACAGTGTGTACAGGTGTTTTTTCCAGTTTGTCAAGTCTTGTCTCTAGAACACATAAGCAGATTGTTAGTCTTCTAAACCCTGAACAATGTATTGGCTTGAATTGGCCTCCCTTTCAATTCATGCGCCCCGCGCGCCTTCTCTCTCTTCAGTGTAACTGGTACTAAAGATCATCAGATGATTCTTCAAATAAAAAACATTTGCTCAAGGATGAAATCCTGTATGACTTGGTCAGGTGTGCTCAGGGTTGAAATGTGTCTCTGCGACTGATGCTGAAACATTCTACACAGCTATCAAAAGATGGTCGCTCTACTTTCTTTCACAAGAATGAGCAACACCTGTCATCAACAGGATTCGTCATTTCAATGCACACTAGTGCAAGCAGAGGAGTCTCATGCATGTTTCCTGTGAATATTCAATATATGTAACTCCTACTCATGCATCTTTCGTGCCGGTCCCTCTTTTCTCTTAAGAAGTCACATTAGCACTTCCAATCAAGAAAGCTCAATCGTCCATGCTCTATGTTCCATGCCTGTTACCCAGGTTCTTCGGGGTCATACACTTGCTACTCACGAAAGTAATGCATACAAGATCACCCCCAAAGATCAACAACCCTACAGCCTCTCTCCTCATCTTGCTCATGTTTCAGCATGAAGCTTCTCAACATGCTTTGCCTGGCGTTGTTGGAGCAATGAAGGAGGCTGTCCTGGGAGAAAACAGAGGGCTTCTTGGTGGCTTCTTGCGCAAGGCCTAGAATGAAATTTGTGGAAACCATAGGTCTGACAGGTGAGCAGATATATGACTATATCTTATGTCTGCAGATTGAGACTTGCGCACACTGTTAATAGTGTGGGTCTGTGGACACAACTAAAAAGGAATATGTTAGCATTTCTGAAAGCATCGCACGGCTTGCGTGTGAAGCATCATAGCCTGACAAGGGCTGTGCCCTGCGCCGCTAGGCCCTCAGATTGACCTTTTTCCAGAGTCAAGAGCAAACAGTAAGATCCCTTCTTTGAGCTTGTAAGCCACGTGCAAGAGATGCTACTGCTAGTAGTAGTGCGGCGTCTTGTCGACCTCTTCAGCAATGTACACGGGTAGCCCACATGCCCTCGGCCTGGAGCAATCATTGGGCACCCGTTGATCGAGCAGGCACGTACACACTGCTAAGTAAGACTGAATCGTATCGAATGGCGTGATGGCTGTGAAAGGCCAGCCCCGAATGTGTTGACAAGGTCCGAATGGGCAGGATGGTGCTGAACAACGCTATGCAAGTGGCTACGACGAATGGGTGCTCAATCCTCCATAGGCAACCGCAATCAGAGGTACTAGCGTTCAACTCGCCAAATGTAGAGGTTGCAGCCCACACTCGGCCTGCCCACAAATGCACAGCGAACGCCAGAAGGATGGATATAAGGTGGCGCGTTTGACACACCTGAGCGACCCGGCAGCGGTAAGCCGGGCTGCTCGCCCTGCCACGCTTGACGCCAAATTATTAATTGCTGCGCAAGCCGCTGAAGAAGGTTGAGCCACCGAGTCCGCTTACAGACAGGCGGATACGTTCGGCTGTAGAAGAGGGAGAGATGCTCCCACCTGCAGTCGTTCCACCATGATTCAATGGTGTCATCGAATGGTGTCATCAGCAGATATATCTGCGCTTGGACCCTATGACTTGATCTGTGTATGCGGCATTTAAGGACACAAGGATTTGCGTCTGAGAACAGGCCTAGGTCCTCCATGGCAGAGATACAACACAGCAGCATGTTCGAGTCGAAGGCTAGTTTAGAGACTGTAGGCTCTGAAGAGCTGCCTGCTCTGAGGTCAACGCGAACACATACCATCTCTGCCAATAAATGACGCTTGCCAGATCCTGCTACGATGTCAGTCAGTTTAGAGGTGAGCTTTAGCACCCTGCGCATGCCTGAGAGATACAAGATAAGTGATGCTGAGAGATGACAAGCGTCGTGTCAGATAGAAAAGGCAACAGGAGAGTCTACTTGATGCATGCGTACCAGTGCCCTTCTAGCCCAGAATGTGTGCGACGGCGAGCACAGCATCACAGACTTCCTACTCGATATCTTACTACACAACAGAAGAACTGGACATCAACAATTGTCAGAATATGGCTAATGCTACAGGATCTCGTCCAAGCTCCAGCTTGGGCTCATTGAGGTTCGGTTATATCGAAATAACAGATCAAAGGGTAGGAGGAGTGGAAAATTTCGTGTATTTGAAACAAACATAGGCCAATGGCCAAGTACAAAGGCAAGCAAGCACATCTAAATATCTACATAACCTGCAGCAGGTTGACCGGCTCAAAATCCACGGGTCAAAACATAAAGGTCGCTCACCGATGCATGAATACTAGATGTCAGGTACGAAGCCCTTCTGTCACCAACTAGAGCTCGCCCAGCTTTCTGATGCAAGGCATTAGCCTGAGCTCGCTGCAAAACAGGCCGAAACTCGACGTCGCAAGAACGACAAATATTCAGCTGGCAAGCCCATTTCAGCCGGAAACACATCTGCACGTCGTGTGTAGCCTAGATTGGCAATGTTTTGGAGGAGGGTGTGAAATCGAGGACCCAGACAGATGTCGATTGCCGCTGGCAGGAGCTGGTCGCATCGAGGGTAGTCGGAGTAGTGCTGCATCTACCTTTGTCCTGCACTGCCCACTGCGTGACCAGCGATGTGTGTTGAGGCTGGACCTTTATACGCCTCAGTGACAACCACGTCGACCAGGGCCCGTGGTCCTCCACCAGGTTGTACGCCCACAATGTCAAGTGTGCGGCGATGATGACGTCCCTGTGCGTCCGTGGTGATGGGCATGATGTTGTTGACTTCCACGACCGCACGGTAGCCGGCGTCGCGCATCAAGCCCGCGAGGGCATCGCGAAGGAGGTTGTGGATGCCCACCACTTCTGGTCCAGTGGAACATCTCAGCATGTGAGTGGCGAGCTCAGCACCCTCTGCACGGAAGCCACACTCGCACTGGCGCACCCCAATCAGGCAGTTGGGTGGGAGGCCGAGGAAGAGTTGAAGCGAGAACAAAGGGGTCCGGTCCGCGTGGACTAGGCAACTAGAACCTATATTGTCACAAGAAGTGGACATGGTAGGAGTAAGAGGGCAAAAACTGAACATGATTTCGTCCATCAAGAGAAATATTTGGACAAATACATCCTGAAATCACAATGCCTTTTGCGAGAGGGTAAGAAGAGCATGCTGTACACGGAGAAGGCAGCAACTTTCAAAGTCAACGGCTGTACCAGGATCTGCAGTGTCGCTGAGCCTTGCGTAGGATAGTCGGAGTCGCTCTCAATCGCCAAAGTAGACATGTGAACAAAAACCTGTGAGGTTGACACTTAATGAGGTGTGGCAAAGGGGAATTGTTTACATGGTAGCAGATGGCGGGCTTGTTTGCAATGTGTATATGTGCACAGACAGTGGCTTCATGCTCCAACTTACTAGAGCCGACTCGTACGAGTTTGTCGAGTCTGTCAAAAAGAGCATATCAGATATTATCTAAGTAATGAGGAAGATCTAAGTAATGGCATGTATGGGCGGTGTGACTCCTTTGATTACCAGTCTCTGCATCCGTCTGTAATAATAGCGTTCATTGCGTATGCCCGTCAGTATATGTATGACATGTCCCAGGGAGGTGGCGAAGGCAGTTAGCAAGACAGTACGAGATCATCTTGTCAAAACAGACAATATAAACTCCTTCTCGACAATATCAAGTAGGTTCTGCGAGAGAGGAGATCAGTGAACACTGTCGGTCTTCGCCCAAAGACTCCCTTGATTTTTACACAGTGCAACTTTTCGGCTGCAAGTTACTCTGACTGAGTAGATGGCGGAATGGACTTGAAGTGTGCAATCATTGCTTATATGTGGGAGTAGCAGACACTTTGGGCTACATTATCCAGCATAGCTGTAGAGGGTCCTGCTAACAGAGCTTGTAGCATACGTGAGTGCACAGAGCAAAGGAAAAAAATAGCAAGCGCGGGCAGATTGACTGTGGCTGGGAGAGGCCAGCCCAAAAGGAATGGACAAGGACAGAGGAAGCCTGGGTGCTACGTACTAAGACAGCAGCAAGGGGACTCTCAGTAAGCTCTAGTCAGAAGATGCAAGTCTGCAAAGGGATCTGTAGTCGGTGGTGACACGGGGTCTGGCATAACATCTTCTAAGAGCACACAGCAGTGAAAATGATGAATGGCGCACAAGACATTGATAAAGACGAAATCAGGCTGCCACTACCTATGGCAATGAAAACTTATATCTCACTCAAGATTGATCTCACTCAAGATGTATCTCACTCAAGATATTTCTGAAAATGAGTACAACGGTCGATAAGAGTAGCATTGTGCACGATAGGGGTGTCACAATGATCAAGCTAGACACTTGGGATTTGCAAAGGACATCTGCGTAATGAATGAAAGATACTCGCTTGCACCCACCATCCTCTGTCCTGCTGGAACGTGGCATGCAAAAGCCCTGGTGAAGAGAAATAGTAGCGAACGTTATCCTCATGCCTGTATATCGTCGGACTTTTCAGAATTCGGACAATCACAATAATGTGTACAAACTTATCCATCCCTTTATGGCGGTTCTTTGCAACACGTAAGCAAGTGGAGTAAGTTAGGGGTTTGAAAATAAGTTTTTACTTAGTACTGAAGCATTGATGATTTTGCAAGATGAATATATGCAGCTGCATCAGATTGTCATGTGATATTTTACATTTAGACGGGGACAGAGGTTTTCTAATTAATGAGGTAGTATGAAACTGAAATCTCTTGCACACGTATCATTGGTACATGAGATATCGTTGGACTTGTAGTTATTTCATCTTACAGTCATTTGTTTATTCTGTGGGTATATTTACAATTGATAACCGTTGATATTTATCCTTCACTTTCACATGCCCTGTTGGGAACTGCTTGACAGCTGCTTCCTTCTTCTGCAAATGAAAGACAACAATCTTCATGCTTTGTACTATCATCGAAATGTGAAAACAGTAAATCAGATGTGCCATGTCAAACTGATCAAGAAACAACATGGGCCGAAGAGTATCAGACCAATCTGCGATCAGAAGGTAAAGTCTAGATTATGTAAAATAGTCATCGATGATACTGGATGAAGGAAAGGCCGTGGAAAGGCACTTATTCCGCTGCCTAGTAAGGGTTGTAGTAGTACGTAGTGCCGTGAGGATTCGCAACACCAGTGTCTGGGAAGAGAGTTTTGAAATCCTTGACTGGCCACTTGGGATCTTTGAAGATGTGGGTTGCATTCCATTGATACACTTCCACCGTCTTCGTACCAGGGCGATGGATCAAACCGAAGCTGCACATTGATACAGATAAGTTTGTCAGAGCTTTACATCCATTTTCTGCACTTCCAAAGGGGTGCTTCATGTACACTAGTGGATTGTCATGCCAAATGTGTTGTGTTGGAGTGAAATATAATAGATCTTCATGTTCGTACTTTTTGAAGTCCAAGAAGTAGTTGATAAGAACAAAACGATTGTCATAAGGAGATTGAGTTCCTCCCAATCCCCCAGGATAAAATGCAAGATAGTGAGGATTTGAACCCTTGGGAAGGCTGCACATGCCCTTGTAACATAGGTCAGAGGTCAATGACAAACAATCAAGTTCCCATATGACAATATCAACAACACCTAGCTCATTTTGACAGCATACACTGTGCATATATGGTGGACACAGTCCAGGATATGATGATCATAGCGGGTGTTCTCCTAGTATGCTGACCTGTACACACTGACAATCTTGATGTTTTCAGGGGTGCTGTAGTCAAAGTAAACAACCTTGTCGGCTGCATTGAGAGTGACAAAACCAGTCTGCATCCAACCATTGGATCTCACAGTGAGCAGGATGTGAGCAGAACGACACTATGTCATCAATGTAAGTTCTTACCAAGCTACTGATGAAAAGGATAGTGAAATGCTTTCCCAAGATATCCTGCTTAACATAGACCAAGATACTTACACGCTGATCATCCCCAAGAATGAAGTAGTGGGGATCGGCATTGGGATAGCCAGCAACTGTGAGGTCGAGAGCGACTGACCATGTAATGCCTGGCTTGCTGCACGTACAGAACACTAGAGATCAGTATCATCGAAGTCGATTGGAAGACCAGGACCATGGGTACCGTGCTAGTATATCATGCAGATAGAGGTCCATTATTTAGGCAAGACTTGGATAAGTAGTGGACCTCTTGTCCAGGTTGGGGTCAAGGAGGTAGATCTTATTAGCGTGAACGCCTGTTCCAAAGAAGCGCCCTCTTGGATCATGGGGAATATAGTGCACAACCAGGTTGCCAGAGTGAGGATCAACAATCCATGTGTCGATGATCTGACGGGTGCTGTACTTCCAGAGCCTGAATGTGGGCTGTTCAGACCAAGCAAATACATGGATGGTCAAGCCACGTTCGGTACTTTGCAACACGGATTTTGCGAGCTCAATCGATCAAAGCATTATGTCTTATTGGCTTAAGAACTCGCTGAACTAATTGCCATCATCATCAAGTAGGCATCTGATCAACTAGAATAGCATGCATTTCTTTTGAAGTGCTCCAGCACCAGCGCACCTGGTAGTTGATGCCACTGTATACTGCTTGAGTGACATTGAGTGCTGATGCAGGCTCAATAAAATCAGTGGTTACCATGATGTCAAGATCTTCGCGCACCCCAATGCCATGAATATTCAGTGTACCGAGAGAAATAATGCCCTCCGGTTCCAAAAGGTTGGCGGTATTGATGGGATTCGAAAAGAGACTGCCAATGGTGCCAATGATGCCCCCAAGAAAGCCGTTCAGCGACGCGAGATTGAGAGGGCTGATGGGTGGAAGCAATGGGTATTCAAACTTGATATTGCCGTTCCGGTCCATTTCAGTCAGGCGGCCAATAGGCGTGCCAGCGCGTGTGCTCAGGCTGCATACGTAAGTGGCAAATCTCGCATTAGATGGTGGAAAAAACCTCTTTGTAAAGCACCTGTCACATACATAAATGTCTCACAGAGACAGATGGTGACACTGCACATGCCATTTAGAGCATATGGTCCATATCATTTATTCAACGGCTCTCATGCACTTCTTCAAAGTGGAAATGATGCTACTATTCACGGTACCTGCTAAGCAGGAAGCCGCCCGTCTCCTTCACTGGGTAGAGCTCATCCGCAGCGCCCGAAAGCAGCGGATTAGCTGTGTTGATCTGGACAGGATTGCGAGGGTTCGTCGTGTCGAAAATGAAGACTTGCTGCTGGAGCGGAATGGTGGCTGCAAAGGGGTACAGGAAAGACAAGATGCCCGCTGCTGCCACACGCGTGTAGTCTGTATTGAAGGTCAGATGATGGGGCTGCACAACACAACACGAGATCACTGAGTCAGAAACAGCGCTCATGCAGTCATGGTTCAGAGTGATGCATGTCTAAACATGCACTGAACGTCTTTTGTACGACAAATCGCAGGAAGATGGGTCGCCAGGCAAGCCTGCAAGCTCTTTGCAGCTGCAGATGGAAGTCGCAGGCATGATCCCACAATCGGACCTCATTGCCACGGGCTGATGTGCCTTGAAGCTGCACTCGCTTGATAAGGTTGCCGTAGGTGGGGGAGCTTCGGTTGAAGTCAAAGATGGCGATGAAGTCGGGGTGCTTGTGGTCGTCATCACCGGTCCACACGTAGATCAGCTCGTCCTTCACAGGGTTGATCGCCAGCACAGCCTGCCAAGGAGACAGTCGGAGGAGTTCAGGTCGAAGGACTGCAGAGGACCCGCTGCAATCGCCTGAACAATCGGCCATGCCAGCAGAGACGCGGAGAGGTCGAGAATGCAGCACGAGGGAGATGCATGCCGTCGTGGGGAAATGGGTGCCTGCAGCGGCCGCGGCCGCAGCAGGCGAGTGCAGAGGCGGTGGCTGCCTTGAGGCAGAGCACACCTGAGCGGCGAGGCAGACGGCGGCAGCCACGAGGAGCAGCTGCAGGGCGGCCATGCCGGCGGGAGCGGCCTGCAGCGACGGCCGTTGGTGTACGAGAACTGGGTGTCCGTGTACGAGAGGCGGGCTGTCTTAAACACGAAGCAGCGAGCCTGGGTCCGCCGCAGGCCTAGGAGGGGGGGGGGGCCAGCGCCGCCCCACGCCGCCGGGCCAGGTGCGGTGCATCGGGGAGCGTGACACTCGCGAGGGGGAAGGGAGGGCGGTTGGAGGGTGCATTCAGTGATGGAGGGCCTGAGTGGGACAGGGGGAAGAGGGAGAGAGGGAGGAGGGAGGAGAGGGAGAAAAAGAGAGAGAGCCCTGGCCAGGGTGACTGGAGTGTGTATTAAGAGATGGAGGGCCTGTGTGGCCAAGTACGAAGGCAAGCCAGGGGACCCGCTACCAGACCAGGTTCTCCGATCTGCAGCGGCGGCTCAACTAGAGTCACTAACTCTTTCGTAGCTTCGTGAATCCCTGGGTGCTTTAGCTCTTTCCCTGGCCATTCCGAACTTTGTTCATTCTTAGTTTTCTGAACTGGCCTCTCACAACCACCGCCCTCCCCTGGAAGCATCCTTCTTTGAAAGAGAGGGGAAGGGAGAGAAAGAGGGAGGGGGGGAGAGAGAGGGAGGGGGTTTGTGAGAAGGGGGAAAAGAGAGAGGGAGAGTGGGGGGGAGAGAGAGAGAGAGAGAGAGAGAGAGAGAGAGAGAGAGAGAGAGAGAGAGAGAGAGAGAGAGAGAGAGAGAGAGAGAGAG
>WELB01000054.1:234268-257486 GCA_009602725.1 Spirogloea muscicola
GCCGCGGGCGCGCTCGCCGGCGGCATCGCCGCCTGCGCCCTGGCCCCCGGCGGCGACCTGCTGGCACTCGTCACCGGCGCGGGCCGCCTGCTGACGCTGACTGCGCCCGAGCTCGACGTTGTTGCGGAGGTCGACCTCCTCCAGCACGCCGCTGCCGCGCCGTCGGCGGCGACCACTCAGGTGCCCAGCTCTGCCACACCGCCACCGAATCCATGGAGTGCGGTGGCAGCTATATGATGGGAGTAATATAAGAAGTCTGAAATCTATCACCGACAAAGAAGTAATAGAAAAAGTCAAATATTTCCTCTGGGCCGTCGGTGGCGTTGGCTGATCACGCGCGCTTCAGGTGGCAGCGGACGCGACGGCGGCGGCGGCGACTGTGGCGGAAGCAGACGAGCTGGGTGCCGTGTGCATCAGCTGGCGCGGCGATGGCCGCTTCTTCGCCACGATCTCGGGGCCGGTCGGCGGCCGGCTCGTCCGCGTGTGGGAGGCCGACGGCTGCCTGCTGCACTCGGCCGCTGGCGGCTTACACGGTGCGCCTGTGGCGTGGCAACCCTCAGGCTCGTTGATCGTCGCCGCAGCTGCTGGCGGTGCTGCCCTCTTCTTTGAGCGCAACGGCCTGCAGCGGGCGCCTCCCCTTGACCTGCGGGGGCCCCCCGGCGCTGCCATCGTCGACCTCCAGTGGAGCTGCGACTCGGAGTTGCTTGGCGCTGTGCTGCGTGGTCCTGCCTATGGCTGCATGCAGGCAAGGACCTCCCCTAAGCTCGCACAAACAGGTCGAGGCTACTACTGATCAGGGTATCCTAGTGTACTGTGTGTGTCTGTGATACTAGTGTGATGTGATGTCTGGTGTTCACTGGTGACACCTAGTCTGAGCATGAGACGGGCTTTTTGGACGACTGCGTGTGAAGATGTCGATGGACAGTGTATTCAGCTTCCCCCTGCACCATGCACCCCAAATTACAGAACTAGCTAACCCTGGACCTTAGACTCACGAAACTGAAGCACCCATGATCTCTCTCTGACCCTGATTGTACGCCTGGCTTGCACACCCTGAACCTCCAAACTCCAAAGAACTTTGGGGTCTCCGGTCTGAGCCTCACTTCCTTAACGTTTGACTCATTGCGGAGTTTGTTGACTTGCAGGTTTGGCACCGTAGCAACTACCACTGGTACCTCAAAGCGGAGTGGCGGGCAGCGCCCAGCGATGGCCTACACGTGATGTGGGATGCTGAGCGGCCGCTGCGCCTGATGCTGTGGACAGAGGGCGGGGCAATGCGCCGCGTTGACCTCGCCTGGTCCTCGGCTGCCGCTGGCTGTGCGTCTGGCACGGCCGCTGTGGTTGACGGCGCTGACGTGCTCGTCACGCCGCTCGCACGTGTCATCGTGCCGCCGCCCATGGCGCTTGCCCGAACCCATTTTCGTGCACCCGTGCGCTGCTTGGACCTGGTCGCCACTGCGGGGGGCAGCTTGGAGCGGCTCGCAGCGGCCCTGGTGGATGGCTCGCTGGCGGTCACAGATGTCCTTGTTGACGAAGCTCAGGAGGCTGAGGATGAAGAGCGAGAGGTGGGAATGACGGCGTCCCTCGCCGCTGTGGGGCCGCTGCACCTTCCAGATGTAGCAGCGGACGAGGCCGGTGAAGTGGTCCACCTTGCGTGGCTCAGCTCGCAAAGGCTCCTGGTTGCTACGGCCTCCATGGCCGAGGACAGCGGTGGCACGGCTGCGTGGCGCCTTCTCCTGATTGAAGTTGCTCAAGACGTCGGCGGTTGCTGGTCCGGCACATTGGTGGCTCAGGCGGCAATGAAAGCGCCGGTAGTGCGCATGGCCCAGGTATGGGACAGCGGCGGGTGCACCGCCGGCGCATTCGTGGAGCTCCAGGGTGGTGCACTAAAACGAATCTCTGCCGCAGCAAAGGCAGGCCTCCCCTTGCTGGATGCCTCGTCGGCGGTCCTGGCCACCCTGCCGTGCACCTGTTTGCAGCTCAGTGCGGTCGAGCTCGTGGGAGCGGCCGACAGCGGCGTGGTTGCTGTGGGACTGTCGGAGAGCGGCCAGCTGTACGCTGGGCAGGTTCTTGTTGCTGAGCGTTGCACGTCCTTTGTGCTGCACCGCGGCGATGCCGCCGCCGTTTTGGTTGCGGATCACAGCAGTGCCCAGGATACAGCCGCCATCGCAGCAGCCACGCTGCCGCACGCCTGGAGTATTGTGTACCTGGCCGACGAGCGGCTCCATGTTGTGGACCTTGAGAGCGCGCTCTTCTCGACAGCACCTTGCGCTGGTGCAGAAGCAGAGGTGCAGGTCAGAGGAGAGAGGGGCCAAGCAAAGCAGCGGCCTGCGGGCACAACGCAGCCGGTGTGGGAGAAGGGTGCGCGCCTGGTGGCTGCTGCTCGCAGTGTCGGCTGTGCTGCCGCCAGCACTGTCGGCTGTGCCCCTGTGGTCCTGCAGACGCAGCGCGGCAGCCTGGAGACTGTCTTCCCACGATCGCTCGTCCTGCGCGGTATCGCAGCGCTGCTTCGCGCAGATGACATTGGCCACGCGCTTGCAGCAGCGCGGCGTCACCGCCTGGACCTCAATGTGCTCGTTGACGGCCTCGGTTGGCGGCAGTTCGTGGAGCGCGGCGCGGCGCACCTTGTTCAGCAGGCCAATTTGGCACATGTCACTGAGCTAGTCTGCGCGCTACGGCAGGACAACATTGTGACCGCCGGCGGCATCTACGTGGGCCTGCTGCTGCCACAGCCTGGCGACAATGATGATAATGACGGTGCGCCGCCTCCCGAGGGTAAGGTAACGGCAGTGTGCTCAGCCATCCGGCGCGCGCTAGAGGCAGAGGCGCCGGCCGGCCCAGCGCGCGAGGCATGCATCCTGACCACGCTGGCAAAGAGCGACCCACCAGAGTTGGAGGCGGCGCTGCATCGGATCAGGCGCCTGAGGGACGAGGAGCTGCTCGGCGACGCTGCTGCAATGCAAAGCTCTGACGGCGACGCTGCCCACTGTTTGCCGGTGCCGACCTCCGAGGATGTGGCAGGCAGAGCGGCGAGAGGGACCGTTGCTCCACCAATGGCAGAAGAAAGCGCAACGATCTGCACCAAAATGAGCGCGGAGGCTGCGCTGCGGCACCTCATGTGGCTTGCAGATGGTGATCGCGTCTTTGACGCCGCACTCGGCATGTATGACTGCCGCCTGGCAGCAATGGTGGCATCACTGAGCCAGAAGGACCCCGCTGAGATCCTGCCGCTCCTGCGCGAGCTCCAGTCGATGCCGCCGCCGCTCATGCGGGCCGCGATCGACCGTCGGCTCGGCCGGATGGAGAGCGCTCTGCGGAACCTCGCCCAGGCCGGCAGCGACCACCTTGAGACCTGCCTGCAGCTCCTGCGCGACCACCCCCGGCTGTTTCCAGCCGCCATTGCCATCTTTGCAGCGAGTAGCGGACGCACCGAGCAGGCAGGCGGCAGCAGCAGCGACGCTATGTCCCGGCAGCGTGTGCTGCAAGAGTGGGGCCAGCACCTGCAGGAAGCGGAGCAGTTCCGGGAGGCTGCTGGTGCCTTCGTCGCGGCGGGGCTGCCAGACAGCGCGTTGGCGACGTGCCGAGCTGGGGGCTTGTGGAGGGGCGCCATGCTGCTTGCGAGCCGGCTCCAGATGCCACTGGACGAGCTCCGCGAGCTCCGCAGTGGCCTGCTGAAGGAGCTGCTTCACATGGGCAAGCATGAGGAAGCTGCAAGGTCAGTTGTGAGTCATAGCTGGAAAGTACAGGGTCTGTGTTACATCTCGGGTCTGAGGTCCTGATACTTTTATATCAATCAAAGTGAGTACCTCATATCTGCTGCAATTGTTTTACGAGGCACCACAATATTGCAACGCTTACAGATGCTGTATGGACAGGATGGCGATGGAATACTGCGACGACAAGGTGGGCACGGTTGAGCTGCTGGTGCAGGTGCACCACTGGGAGGAGGCGGCCCGCGTTGCCTGCGTGCACGGGCTGGACGAAGTTATGGATGGCATAATTCGAGACAATGCCGTGGAAAGGGCGCATGACCTGTGCCGGAGCTGTGTGGAGGCCGTCGAGAAGGTAGGCAGGTATGTAGTGCAGTTTCAGGCACTCCGGCAGCGCCGCCGCCTGCTGGCGGAGAAGCTGGTGGAGGTGCAAGGCAGCAGAGGCGGAGATGACGGGATGGCAGACGACTCTGCGTCTGAGTCGGGCAGCAGTGTCAGCAATCTGAGCCTCTACACTCATGGGTGAGGGGCTAACATCCCCCATTGATGTAGTGCCCTCTTGATTCCAAGTTGCTACTCAGCTGCTTGTGTCTTCTGGTGCATGCTTGCCCTGATGCAAATCGACCCTTCTTGCCGCGTATGGCTTCAGGAGTCGAGCCACGGCGGCTACTTCTGAAACCGGCAGTGCCACATCCGGCAAAAGGGCGCACCGCAAGCAGGCCAAGCTGGCAGCACGGGGGTTGTACCGCATTCGTGCAGGAAGGTGCATGCAGCTGTCTTCAATAGCCTACTTGTTGCACGTTTTGGGGCTCATTGTGTTCACATATTGTCAAACTCATGTTGTCTTCTTCTTCTGTCTAATTTGTCTAGTTGCACAGCAGTTCTGCGAACAGCGGACTGTCTTGCATTTGCTTCCATTCCTAAGAGTGAGTATACTGCCAGGTTCCAGAGTCGATGCAGAGCGAGAAACTTCACCTAGCAATTTCTGTGCATGGCTGTGGCTGCCCAGCCCTCACGAGGAGCAGGCGCTGGTAGAGCACTTGGTGGGCCTGGCTCCGGGCGCGGCGCTCAAGGAGGAGGTGGCACAGCTGCTCGACCTCCTCATCCTCCTGCAGGACGAGGACTTGGCAAGAAAGCTCCAGATGGCCCTCAATAAGCTGCTGACTAGCCACCTGGCCGCAGTGGCCAGTGTGGAGGCCGACCTGGCCACCGACATGACTGCGCCTCTTGCAGCAGGACACCCTGGTAGGGACGTCACTGGCTCCGCTGTGGTGGACAAGAGGAGCTGGCTGACTCCTCCAAGCAGAGCAGCCGATGTCAGCTGGGCACAGGCCATCCTGGAGCCTGTGCCTGGTGAAGCCGGCCCAGGGAACATGAAGCAGGGCAAGGTTGCATGGACGTGAAGAAGAGATTGTCCTTCAGCTTGCAGGCAAGACATCACCTCAAGCTGATGCCTGAAGTGCACACGCATCTGCTGCGCTCCAGCTCATTTGGCCTGCAGTTGTATGTGCTAAGGATTGTGGCGAGCACCATCTGCACCTTGTATCAGAAGCCTCAGCACAATTGTGCAACACTGAGGCAGTGTGCTGCTGCTGCAAGGGTGTTGATGGCCTGACCCACGTCACTAGGGACATTGACCGCATTGTCAACGCTGGGCCCTTGTATCATGAATGCCTCAGCACCTCCCTGCAGAATCATGTTGAGATTTACATACACGAGGAATGCGTTCACATGACAAGCTCATGATCCCGCCTGTTGTTACTTACTGTGGCAAGCATCAGCAGCCTGTGCTCTTGATTTGGAGTTTGATATTGCCAGCACCTGTCCATGTAAGCAGTCATCAAGTCATATGCCAGCCCTCGCCGTGTTGTTGAGCGCTGATTTGCTGTTGCTTCTCCTAGCTCAGCTTCCAGCAGCCTCTTGTCCATCTTGCATGCACTTGGCTGACCTTCACAGCAATTTTTACTTTCAGCAACCGGTTGCCAGGCAGTTGACGCCTTGATAAATAGGCGGCTGTGGCTTCACAGGCAGCAGCCCCAAGGTTGGTGTTATACCGCAATTGCTTATTCACATCTTCTGATATATTTGTAAGTTGATATTCAAATCCTGCAGACTCTGACACACTGTTGGATGTGTAATCTGTACACTTAGGTATAGGTATAGCAACTCTCTATTCCGCCAATGCTTCAGCAACGTCGGTGACATTTGTCTTCAGTACCTAGAACACAGACTAATCAGCAAGCCCATTTACTGACAGGTGTGGTGGCAGGGGTTTCTCAGCAGACCCCAAATGTCTCAGCTGCCAACTGGAGGCCCGGGGCTACCGCTGAAGGCGGAGCACTCCTGCAAGGGCTAGGCATTTGGGCACACTACAATCTAAATGCTGAGACGAAGGACTCAGGGCTTGGGGCGCACCCCATCCATGCAGGCCGATGTCTGGAGGTCGCCCTTGCTGCGCAGCACACTGCCGTAGTACTGGCTCACGTCCTCATGTGACACTGGAGGCAATTCCGCCTGCCCTGTACGTGGCATCGTCCAGCCCTGCAGCTCAGGTCCAGGCCATGACTTGCAACGCGAAGCCCGCCTACGGGCGTCCCGCACGCTCACAATCGCCAACCCCGCCAGCTCTGCTTACTGTGAAGTTGGCTCCCAAGCTGGTCACCTTGCAAGCATCGGAGCTGCTGCCGTCGCCGCTGCGCAGGGCAGCAGCCCCGCTGCCATCGTGGTCAGCCGGCAGACGCGGCAGCTGAGACACCTGGGTTGCTTCCAGGATGCAGAAGACCTGGGAGCTTAAGCATTCAATGAGCAAGCCAAGCATAAAGCCAAGTTGATGACTTCATCAATCCCTGATGAACACTTAGTTATTACAGAAATGGTTGCTAAGATTCAAGTTGGTGCTTCTGTCGTGGGGCTTCCCCACGCGACCTTGTCCTTTTCCTTGAGCTGCCATAGAAGTTGTTCTGGGGATGGCCTTCCACCCACACCTTGTTCAGTGTTGTGGGCTCGCTTTCTAGAGTCTCGCCCCCTCTGGAAAGACCTCTTCTTTTCCCAGCCTCCAAACTTGGGACTTGGTGTTGTGTTGTTTAATTGATGTCATGGCGATGGCTGTGACTGGCCAGCCCAGAAATGAATGAACAAAGCCTGAAGGGGCCAGAAAAGCGCTAGACCAAAAAGCGACTCAAGTGGCTACTGACTGCTCAACATCCCCTTCTGAGCAGCCGTAGATCAGAGAAAATGGTCTCCGGGTTGCGGGTTTTTCTTCCGCATCTTTCTTGCTCATGAAAGGCCCGGTCCTTGGCGTCCCTCCGGGTCGCCAAGTGTACAGGATGCCGCCTTGCAATGACCCCGCAGCGGTCCTTAGCTTCTGCCGTCCACTTACGTGCAGGTCGCGCCTTGGCTGCTGCTCCGCCTCCGGGTTCTGTCAGAGCGACGCTTTTCCGCCCTATTAGCTATTCTGATTTCCACACGCTGACAAGGGATATTGAGCGTCTTTTGCTGCCGTCTTGGAGACTTGTATCTTGCTTTTTGTGCCATACGGCCCTTAAAAAATTCCTTTGGGCTGGCCTCCCACAGCCATTGCCGTAATTTGGGAAGAGCTGTTTCCAGTGGTCAGCAGCCCCCGTCTTGATGACATCAGAAAGAAGCAAGCTCTCTTCTAAAACGAGAGAAGGCGCGCGGTGCGCATGATTGAAAGGGAGGCCAATTCTAGCCTTACAAATGTCCTGGTAATTGGGTAATGAGCTGGCTAAGGGGGACACTAGTATCCCCGAGTAAGCACATGCATATCTGACAAGCTTTACTGAGGAGCCAAACCACCACCACGGAAGCCATTAGCCTGGGCTAATGCACGACCAGCACGTTGGTGAATCGCGAGTGCTTGGGAGCGCTGCAGACTCAATGATAGCCTCATCCTATAGCATGCAATGATGGCTTGCGGGACGCTAGAATGGCCTAAGCTACTCGCCCGACTACGTCGGCGGGCATCAACATGCAGTGCCAGGCGATGGAGGAGGGCAGACCACTTCGGTCCATAGCCGCCGTATATGTCCATGGCGCACGGGAATAAGTGGTCGCCCCGGGGGTGGTCATTATAGTGCCTCTAAAAGGATTGAAGAGCTCTTTTGGCTGTCCACATGCGTGCAGGCCATCGCCTTGGCTGCTGCCCCCGGTTTTCGTCAGGGCGACGTCCATCCGCCTGCTACTTACTCTGACTTGCACTTACTGACTCGAGGTTACTGAGAGAGCCCCCTTGCTGCCGTCTTAGCAATTAGTGTCTTGCTTTCTGCGCTATCCAGCCCCTTCAGTCCTTGTCCATTCTTTTCGGGCTAGCCTCTCCGGGAAAAAGAGCGCAAATACGCTGACCACCCGTTTGGCGACGAGTTCGCGGCCTTGGCGATCGACGTCCACGGGGCGTTCGGCAGCCGCTGGCTGGATCTCCTCCAGCGGCTTGCCCGTCAGGCTGTTGACCGGAGGTCGGGTCTGCCCGGGGCGCTGCCCGGCTTCAACGCCGCCGGGTCGCTCGCCCAAGTCTTTCGGATGCGCCTGGCAGTATCGTTCCAACGTTCCCTTGCCCTCGCAGTCCACACGCGCGCAGGACGCGCTCTGGCCGCCGCCTCCGGATCTCGGCGGAGCGCCTCCTTCCCCGCATCGAGCTATTCTGACCTGCTGTTGCTCACTCGTGGGTATTGAGCTTCCCTAGTGTGATGTTGTGTTTGGTAGAGTAGTCCTTCTTTGGCACCTCTTTCTTTGGCTTTGGACATTGTCCATTCTTTTTGGGCTGGCTTTGCCAGCCCCTCTTCTCTATGGGCGAGCCCTTTCTTCTCGCGCCTGGCCGTCTCGCTGCAGCGGTCGATGGCCCGTGCGCTGCACCTTCGTGCCGGCCGGGCTCTTGCTGCTAGCAGCCTCTGGCTCTGGCCTGGGGACCCACTTTCAGGACCCTAGCCCTCTGATTTGCGGCTGCTTAGCAGGGGTTACTGAGTGATTTGCAGCTGCTTTCTTTCTTTGTGTGCTTTGTTTTCTTAGCGCTTCCTCTGGCCCCCCCTTCTCGTACTTTGTTCATTCTTTTTTGGGCTGGCTTTTCCAGCCCCTATCCTCAATGGGCGAGCCCTTCTCTTCTCTTTCTTTCTCACAGCCACCACTCAATTTGGAAGCGCTGCCTTCGTTTAGAGGGGGGGCTGGGAGAGGCCAGCCCAAAAATAATGGACAAGGTCTGAAGGGGCCGGATGCTAGAATTATACAGCTGCGCGAATGCCATCAAAGGCTTCGTAGCATCAGAAAGAGCTCGCCCATTGAGGATAGGGGCTGGAACAGATAGCCAAAAAAGAATGGACAAAGTACAAGAAGGGAGCCAGGGGAAGCGCTAAGAAAAACAAGCACAAGAAGAAACAAAGCAGCTACGAATGACTCAGTAATTCCTACTGAGCAGCCGCAGATCAGAGATGCTAGGGGCCTGGAAGTGGGTCCCCTGGACAGAGCCCCCCGGCATGGCTGCGGACGATGGCGAGAGGACGGCGGCCCACGACCGCCTCCGGGACGCGATGCACGGCATCCTGGTGGAGGCTGGCTTCGCGGTGGCAGCGGAGCACTCCGGCGTCATGCCGCTCCAGGACAGGGCCGACGGCTCCACGCTCGTCGCGTCGACCTGGTGGCCACCCCACAGGCCGGCGGGCCACGTCTGCTTCTGGACGTGGTGACTACCGACGCATTCGACCGCTCCCACCCAGCCCAGTCTGCCACCAAGGCTGGGTTTGCGGTCGCCTGCGCCGCTCTGGCAAAAGAGATCAAGTACGCCGACCATCCGCCGGAAGACGAGTCCTTCCCGTTGGCAGTTGACATCCATGGGGCACTGGGCGCTCGGTGGCTTGAGCTACTTAACCAGCTCGCCCGCCACGCAATCGCCCGTCGCTTCCATGGTGAACCGGTAGTGTTTCCTGCAGCCGGGTCGCTGGCGCAAGTGTATCGCATGCGCTTGGCCGTCTCGCTGCAGAGGTCCATGGCCCGTGCGCTGCACCTTCGTGCCGGAAGAGCCCTAGCTGCTGCCTCTGGCTCTGTCCAGGGGACCCACTTCCAGGACCCTAGCATCTCTGATCTGCGGCTGCTCAGCAGGAATTACTGAGTCATTCGTAGCTGCTTTGTATCTTCTTGTGCTTGTTTTTCTTAGCGCTTCCCCTGGCTCCCTTCTCGTACTTTGTCCATTCTTTTTTGGGCTGGCTGTTCCAGCCCCTATCCTCAATGGGCGAGCTCTTTCTTCTTGATGGCTGAACGAACGCCGGGCTGCCGCGCCAGGCAGCGGCTGCGGTCAGCCACCCGACAAAGGGAAGGCACGCGCGGTGCACAAAGGGCCTAGCCGAGCCAGTATCCTGTACAGAGTATCCTGTACACTAGAAGCTAGTGCACCGAGTAGGGTGCACAGAAACAGAAGAGGCTCTTTCACAGGAGAGAGCTCTACTGAAAGCAAGCGTTGGCTGCAAAAGGCCAACCCAGCAGATAAGGACAAGGTCTATCTCGTCATCAACACCTAAGTGTAAAAGTCTTGGCAAAACAAATGGCTGCCACGATGGTCAGTTAGTAAACCAGGGACACAGCCACAAGTCGGAACAAGTAGCAGCTAGGGCATGCAATCTTAAAGGCCAAAGCCCAAGGCTTTGAGGCTGGCTGCTCACCTTGCTGCCCCTGCCGCCAGGCCACAGCTCGTCGCAATAGCCGCTGGAGAAGAAAGACGCTTCCAAGAAAGCGCTGTGGCTGGGAGAGGCCAGCCCAGACAAAAAGAAAGGGCTCGCCCATTGAGGATGGACAAAAAGCCCTGAACAAAGGGTCAAAGGGGCCAAGGAAAAGCGCTATGGCTAGCACACATGGCATCAAGCAGCTAAGCAACACTTAGTAAAAAGTAATACTCAGGAACACTCTGTAACCCCTGCTAAGCAGCCGCAGGTCGGAAAAAATGGGCTCCTGGTAACGGGTCCCCTGGAGGAGGGCAAGCCGCCAAGCCTCAATCGCCAGGTGGACGTCAATTTATTTGCAAGTGAGACAAACTCAGCTTCTACAGGCTTGTCGGCGTATCTATTTTCCAAACTTTCTTAGTCAATTGGGCTGGCCTCTCACAGTCATCGACCCCCCTGCTTTGGGCGACAAAAGAAGAAGGCGCCTGATGCGCATGACATCATAGGGAGACGGAAAGGAACAGCTCTTCTCATGTAAGGCAATGGCTGTGAGAGGCCAGCCCAAAGGAATGTTCAAGGTCTGGAGGCCATGGAGAATGCTTCCCTTGGCCCCCTCTTGCACTTAGTTCTTTCTTTTGTGGGCTGGCCTTTTCGAGCCCCTATCCTCTATGGGCGAGCCCTTCTCATGGTGAGGCCAGCAGATGGAAAGCGCGTTCATATTGACTAGTGGCTGTGAGAGGCCAGCCCAAAGGAATGGACAAGGTCTGAAGGCAGCAGAGTGTTCAGCGCTTTTCGGCTCTCTCGACCCTTGCTGGCTTGCCTCTCTCGGCCCTTGCCGGCCTGGCTTCTACAAGGAAAGTGCTCGCCCATAGAGAAGAGGGGCTGGCAAAGCCAGCCTAAAGGAGGAAGGGCTCGCCCATTGAGGAGCCCCTAAAAACAATGGCCCTCACCCCTTTGCAAGTGCTCTCTTCCTTCGTTCTTTTTTTCAGTACCAAAAACGCGACAACACAAGCGAAGCTCTTAAGATATACCGTATGCGCCTGGCCGTCTCGCTGCAGAGGTCTATGGCCCGCGCGCTGCACCTTCGTGTCGGCAGAAGAAAGAAAGTGCTCGCCCATAGAGAAGAGGGGCTGGCAAAGCCAGCCGACAAACAATGGACAATGTCCAGAGCCAAAGAAAGAGGTGCCGAAAAAGGACTACTTTACCAAACTCGACAATACACTAGGGAAGCTCATTACCCGCGAGTGAGCAACATCAGGTCCGATCAGGAAAGAAAGGGCTCGCCCATTGAGGATAGGGGCTGAAAAAGCCAGCCCAAAAAAGAATGAACTAAGTGCGAGAAGGGGCCCAGGGGAAGCGCTAAGAAAAACAAGCACACAAACCGGCAGAGCCCTCGCTGCTGCCTCTGGCTCTGGCCAGGGGACCACTTGGCCCCCTTCACGTACTTTGTTCATTCTTTTTTGGGCTGGCTTTTCCAGCCCCTATCCTCAATGGGCAAGCACTTTCTTCCAGGAGCCTAGCATCTCTGATCTGCGGCTGCTTAGCAGGGGTTACTGAGTGATTCGTAGCTGCTTTGTTTCTCTGTGTGCTTGTTCTTCTTCGCGCTTCCCCTGGCCCCCTTCTCGCGTCACCACGGATCCCAGGGAGGCCATCACCGTCGCACCCTGGACATTGTGGGTGTACGACCTGGCGGAGGCCCACGAGCTTTGGTTGATGTGGTGGTGACTGAGGCATACAAGAGTTCCGCTTCCACACACATTGCTGGCCACGCAGTGGGAGGTGCTGAGCAGAAAAAGCTCCGACACTACTCAGACTACCCCCGCAGTGACCACCTCCTCCCGGCCGCAATCGACACTTTCTGCTGCTTGGGTCCTCGCTTCCATACCCTACTCGAGAACATAGCGAGTCTGGGATATGCACGACGCGAGGATGTGCTCCCAGCCCAGATGGGTATGCCGGCAGCCTATCTGTCATTTCTGCGACGTCGAGTGTCAACCTATCTGCAACGAGCTCAGGCGTATGCTCTGCATCAGGAAGCTGGTCGAGCCTTAGCTGCTGGCACAAGAGCTAGTCAATTGCCGTCCGGTATTTGAGCGTCAGCTAGCGACCTCTATGTGCTGACTCGTGGTTACTGAGCGGGTCAGCTTAGCAGCAGGTGACGTACATTTGTCCAATGTGCTTGCCTTTTTACTTGGCCACACATGGCCTCCCCATCTCTTAATATACACGCATTTCTTCTCGCAGAAGAAGTGCTCGCCCATAGAGAAGAGTGGCTGGCAAAGCCAGCCCAAAAAGAATGGACAATATTCCAAGCCAAAGAAAAAGGTGCCGAGAAAGAACTACACTACAGGCCATGCCTTTGGACTCGCGCTTTATTCATTCTTTTCTGGGCTGGCTTTATCTTTATCCTCAATGGGCGAGCACTTTCTTCTTCTGAGAGGGCGAGGCAACTGCATCCCCATCTTGGTGGCCGAGGAGGCAGGGTTGCCTTGGTCAAAAGCGGGGGTCGTGACCACGTCGGCAATGATGCGCCGGCCAGCCAAGCGTGTGAGGGCGACCAGGCCTCGTGTAGGGATGTGCGGGACATGGGGAGGGAGTGCGTGAGGCACATGAGGAAGTGAGCGTAGGGGAGGCAATGACGACAAGGCAATGGAATGGAATGGGCGAGCCCTCTCTCTCAACATTGGCGGCGGCCTCCGGCTTCCGTCAGGGCGACGTCTTTCCCCCGGCTAGCTACTCCGACTTGCATCTCCTGACTAGAGGTTACTGAGCGTCCTCTGGCTGTTCCAGTCCCTATCCTCAATGGGCGAGCTCTTTCTTCTGGCTGATGTTTTCGCCCTAGTCCAAAGGCATGGACTGTAGTGTAGTTCTTTTTCGGCTCCTCTTTCTTTGGCTTGGGATATTGTCCATTCTTTTTGTGCTGGCTTTGCCAGCCACTCTTCTCTATGGGCGAGCACATTCGATGGTATGGTACAGGTACAGTATATCGTGGACAGCCGTCCGGACAGCCGCCCTGACAGCCCGGTCAGCACGGAATGGGGGACACCAGAAGATTTGTTGGCTGGGCGGCCGGGCGACGTCCTCCACGTCTTTCTGGAGCAGACGCGCACGAGCGCATCGCGGTACTCTACTATTAGCACCCGACATTACGGCGGCCGGCGGCCGGCCAAAGGAAGAGGCTGCCTATGATTAATTGAGTTTGGGCCCAACTCTATACTAGCTGCTTCTTCTTCTTCCCTTGTTAGTGGTACGGATGAGGGGCCGGTCCCATTATGTTTATGTTTTGACCCGTGGTTTACTGAGCGAAGTCAATCTGCTGTAGGTGATGTAGGTCTTCCGATGTGATTGCTTTGTACTTGGCCATTTGGCCTTCATTTGTTTCAAATACACGAATTGTCCCATAACGACGGGACAAGCTGGCCAGCTTGGACGGAAGAAGAAGTGTGCCTCCCAATTCAGTCTCACCATTGGACGGAAGCCCAATGGAGAGACGGAGCGGCTGCTTTAATGGACAAAGATGCCCGCTGATGTTCGTTTGGCCTGACCATTTTAGCAAAATGCTTTCCCTCGTGTTTGGCAGTAGGTAATTGCCATCAGCTGGGAGCTGCGTCATACTTGGCCACGATTTATTGCTGTAATTTGGCCTTCTGCATACACTTGCCTTTGCGCACTTCTTCTTTTTATCGCTTGTTGGAGGTTCCTTGTGAGGTTCCTTGTCATCTTCGTCATTCTTGCCGGCAAAGTACACAAGCAATAAAACCCAAACCTATATGTAACGGGCCAAAAGCAGAGGCTCCCCACTGCGCCCCATTTGTCACAAAGCCAACTGGCCGTCATTGTGGTAGTGTGTGCAAGCACGATGTCACCTAAACACTACTGAACCTGCCACTCTGCATTGCACGTCCAGGTCTTGGAGTGCACTTCGTGCCCTTCTTAGGCAAAGGGCATGGGGTCTAAGAGCTATAAGTGATCTTAGAGCACTTTGTTCTTAGAGCCACTGTGTCTAAGAATGTGCTCGCCCATAGAGAAGAGTGGCTGGCAAAGCCAGCCCAAAAAGAATGGACAATATCCCAAGCTAAAGAAAGAGGAGCCGGAAAAGAACTACACTACAGTCCATGCCTTTTGGACTAAGGGGGTCTGTAGTACCCACGAAAGGTCACAAGGCGCCAGGCGGCCCGCGAAGGCAAACTGCCGCGCCGCCGGGATCAGAAATAAGCGCGGCCGAATTGACGGGTGGCTGGGAGAAGCCAGCCCAAAAGGAATGGACAAGGTCAAAAGGAGCCGAATGGCGCAGAAAGCAGGGGACTAAGTGCAAAGACGACAAGGAGGATCAGAGCACAAGCCCCTGCGGCATCTTCTTGGTGGCGCCGCTTCGCCATCGTCGGGCAAGAGGGGGCTGCTCCCCCCGCCCGTCCAAAGGTGCGTGTGGGCTGGCCGCTTCTCGCCACGACCGCCTCGAGCGGGCCGCCGCCACCCACCATCGCCGTTGGCAGTCGTGGTGGTGGGGGCCATGAAACGTGGGAGGGAGGGCCGGGCCCACCGCCGGGCAGGCGGCGATGGCGCGGGGGCGCGGCGAAAGGGGACGGAAGGTGCCGCCGGCGGCCAGGAGGTCCGCACGGAGCGCGGGGGCGGCGGGGCGTGCTGTCCCAAACCCCACGCGCGGCGCCCCACGGCGTCGCTCCGCAGAGGAGGATGTCCCGGCGCCCCCCAAATTAGTTTCTCCCCGTTCCTTTTGGCTCGTGATGAACACCTCCTACCTGTATGCATCTGGCTGGCATTTCACAGCCGATTCTTTAATATCAGCAGCCGCATTCTCCGTCCAATGAGCTTCTCACAGTCTGTACCTATAAGCTTGTCCACGGCCGCTTTCGCCCGGTACCAGCAGCCGTAGCCTCGGTCGTTCACAGAAGAGGCTCATCACTCGCCCGTCCCATCGCCCTCCACGCCGCCAGCGCCCAGCCGGCCCGCCCAGCTCCCACTCCCCACATACTCCTCATGACCCCGCTGCTGCTGCCGCCGCTCCACCCCACTTCCGTTGCCGCTGCGCACCGCCCAGCGCTCCACCTCAGCCCCTTGGCCTCGCCGCCGCGCTGCGCTTGCCACTTGGGTATCAGCAGTCCGCCACGCCAGCTGCGCCGCAAGCGCGAGGCGGCGAGGCACGGGAACTGGGCATCTGCGGCCCTCCGCAGCGGCCCTCCGCAGCCACTGCCTCGGGCCAGTCCCGCGCGGAACCGGACTGCCCAGCTCGGCGGCATGGCGGCTTCCCCGGCGAGCCTGGCGGGGCCTCTGGTCGTCCTCGCCATCATCCTCGCAGCATCTGGTAGCCCGGTGAGCCCACACCTCCTCGGTGCAGCTTTGCAGCCCCTTCGTAGCAGAGCGTGGCGATCGCTGGTTGAGCGCACCCTGGCTGCATGTATGTCCGTGTCGCTGATGAAGATCTGTCTGCTCGCGTTGCCCTCTGCCTGCAGGCCCGAGCAGCTCATGGAGGCAACAATGCAGACAGTATGTCTGGCTAACCTTGAGCCTTCTGTACGGGATGTGCACTACGAGCAGAGTCCCGGGCTGGCAAGATGTTTGCTTGCACTTGATGAAGATGGTACTCGTAGAAGTGGACCTAAATACGCATTGAAATGAGTCTGATGCGGAACTCCTGGGGTCCCTGCGCAGTGGAGCCAATGAGAGGATCGACGCGCCGCCAGCTGATTGCTAGCAACTCATCTGCACTCTCGAATCATGGCGGTCGAGTGTTCAACAACCCCATATCAATCAATATCGTATGGTATGACATGTCATCTGGATCTATGTTGATTGTGCTGTCATCTACTGATGTCATGACAGATGGCTTCTAGGGGTTTTACTGTACAGCTACTAGCATGTCAGCACTTGCCTTCTGACCTCGAAACATATGAGGATCTGCAGGTATGGCCCGGACTGGACGGCAGCCCAGAAATTCATCATCCTTGACTTCTTCAGCTCCATCTCCGCGTCTGCAAGCGCAGGAGCTCCTGAGGTCCTAATCTTGTGAATGCACATCCACGTGTGCATGCAAGCATATCTTTGTCCAGCTCAAGAAACTGGCCTCATATCTCCACAGCGTCACCTTCTTGAAAAGACACTGACGATACCTGCACCCATCCATGCTCACAGCAGTGTCATCAGGCACATGCAGATGCTGATGCACTCCACCTGCTTGTCCCAGGTCAAAAGTTGGTGGAACATTGCTAGGCAGTACTACAACAGCAAAGGCGCATATGTGACAGGGTTGGTCAAGCAAGGCTGGCAGTACAATGACACTGGATCATCTGGACTCATAAATGTGGCTCCTCAGGTGATTAGAAGTCTATCCCATGCGTCACTGGAAAGCCTTGGACAACCACTTCCAATGTGGTTGTTGAGCCTCCGCAGCTTTTTCTCGACTGCTCTATTTTGTGTAAGCTCGCCTGTATTTAAGCCACACTAAGTCAAAGGGTGCATACATCGGCAAGCTTACGTCGTCCTGCCTTAATTATCTCCGAGATGTTCTGTGTCCAGACAATACTCACGAATGTTCTGAAAAGGCAAGGCATCACGATGCCAGATATTTATGCGTTGCACCTCATCCTTACCAGCAGTACCGTGACCGTGAAGGACCCGCTAGCAGGAACCTTCTGCAAAGACGTGAGTGCTGGGTTCGTTGCTTCCTTCAGCCTCTTCACTGGCCAATGTTTGTATGTGAGCTGCACGACATCGATGTGTGACACAAGCAACAGTTGCTCGTCTGGCTACTGACTTGAGCCTGTACTTGATTCTGCAGTACTGCGCTTTCCACAGCAAGATGAATATCAATGGAAGCGATACTGTAAGCATCAGATCATGTGGATGCTGATGTCGTGGCTAGCTCGCACTGGCTTGAGACGTTGTCCTTGCTTGATTGACTCATGTCCTGCCAAGAAGTTCGGCCAAATCAGGTCAGATCCTTCTTGACTGACGCATCTGTGCTCGTGCTCCAGATCTTCTCCTTTGTAGGCAACGCTGATACGCAGTGCCCAGGGTCAGTCTATTCCTTTCAAACCCTGGCATGCTGCAGTTGATGTGCGGATGTATGTAATACAGAAGGAATACGCACAGAGGTAGTATGTGCAAGATCTGGTTTGTGAAGTAGCCGCTGACAATCTGCTCCGCGGTCATCATCACAGGCAGTGCTCTCAGGATTACACCAGCGCTCCTAGCCCCAACAGCGACATGGGAGTGGATGCCATGATAAGCCTGCTTGGTGGTCAGCTGTCTGCCACTGCGTCAGATGCAGATATGAACGCTTGGTACGGCGCGAATGGCAAGGAAGGCAACGATCTTTGCCAGTACACATATGGCAGCTTCTTGACGGCCAGCAATGGTGCATCCTACAACTTGAATGGCATCAACAACAGGTAAACCTGACTCCTCAAATGTGGGGATGGCGGTGTTGATGGACTAGGACCCCTCCTGCTGGCAGCTGACATCTCATTCTCTCATTCTGAGTAGATGCTCACAGACTCCGCTAGCGTGGCCGAAGCACGGTATTTGCCTGCTCAAAATCCTCTTGTCAAAATCACTAACCTGGCCTTTGTTGGCAATCACTTGCAGGAAGTTTGTTGTGCAGCAAATGTATAATCCCACCACTGCACAGTGCGCATCAACTGCATGATACCCCTGTCGCATATAGATTTCCAAATAGAACGGGCCTTCTCTTCCCTCGATCTGATGTGGGGATGGACACTTGCAGCATTGCTTTCCTTGCCATCTTAGCATATGCTGCACCAGCAGCATGCTGCCTGGGTTGTCATGCGCAAATAGCCGGCGCGCAAGTGGTCATAAACAGAAATTGCACATCATGTTACGATTGATAAGTAGGACTGGGGCACTTTGAAGCTACACAGGAGTTGGCTTAGAACGCCCCCAGTAGCTTGCCCTGCCAGTCCACTTGTAACGTTGGACATTGCAGTGTCAGTGCCCGTTGCTTGTAACGTTTTGTAAGTGAAGCATACCTGCATGTATGTAGTGGAGGTAGTATAGCTACAACACGGCAGAGTACTTGTTTGTTTCCAATTGTAGATAGTAGCAACTCATGCTGATATACCTTGAGAGCAGGTTGTGCATGTTCGGATGCCATTGAATATGTGTGAGGCCCCAGTCGGCACTTCCGGCCCTCTTTCCTTCCCCCCTCCATTCCTCCTGCCACTGCTGGTGCCTCACTCCTCTAGCAGCCGGCCCTCCCTTTCCCCTCCGCCATCCCTCCTCCTGCCACTGCTGCCAGGCCAGGTCGACAAGGCCCCCCTCATCGGCACTTCCGGCCATCCTTCCNCCGAGGTATGCAGCCCGGCATGAGCGGACGAGCGGGCGCAGGCCGAGACAGGCAGCTAGGGCTCTTCCGGCACGAAGGTGCAGCGCACGGCTGGCGAGCAATTCTTATCCGGCTGGCGAGTTCAGAACCCGCGCCCCCTTCCCGGCAGCTCTCTAGCAGCTCCAGCAGGACAGGGTGTCAAGGCCCCAATCGTGGCACAGCCCCCTCTCACAGCCCTCTTCCCCCCCCCCCACCCCTCCATTCCTCCTGGCACTGCTGCTGCCTCACTCCACTAGCAGCTCCAGTAGCTGCTAGATGCTAGCTGCTACGTCATAAGATGTGCTTTCCTTTGTACTTGGCCATACTGGCCTTCGATTGTTTCAAATACACGAAATTCCTCACTTCCCGGCAGCTAGTCTGTCGGATCTGAGACTACTCACTCGTACCTACTGAGTGATCCATCCTCCCCCTGTTTTGCCATAGCATCCTCCGGCCCCTTCGTAGCTGCTAATCGCTTGTAGGCCCCCTCCAAACCTTTTGTCCATTCTTTTTGGGCAGCCCTTGCCCCCATTGGGAGTGCCACTTCTTCTTCGTTTGGAACAGCCACACTACCGTTTCCTCTGATCCGTCTTTGGCGCCTGGCGGGTCGTCGCCGTGGGCGGTTCAGCAACCCTAGGGCTTAGGATTAGGGTTTCGCCGCCGCCGGGGGAGGCGGCATCATGGCCGGCGCCGTGGCGGCGCTGGCGGCGGCGCCGCCTNTGCTAGATGCTAGTTGCTACGTCATAAGATGTGCTTACCTTTGTACTTGGCCATACTGGCCTTCGATTGTTTCAAATACACGAAATTCACCTCACTTCTTTCACAGCAGCAGAAGAAGGGCTCGCCCATTGAGGATAGGGGCTGGACAAGCCAGCCCAAAAAAGAATAAACAAAGAACGAGAAGGGGGCCAGAGGAAGCCAGAGGAAACGCTAAGAAACCAAAGCACACAAAGAAAGTAAGCAGCTACAGAAGAAGGCTCGCCCATAGAGAAAGAGGGGCTGGCAAAGCCAGCCCAAAAAGAATGGACAATGTCCAAAGCCGAAGACTGAGATGCCGAGGAAGGACTCCTCTACCCTACCAATCACGACAACATACTAGGGAAGCTCAGTACCCGCGAGTGAGCAAGGGGGCTGGGGCTGGAAGAGGATAGGGGCTGGAAAAACCAGCCCAAAAAAGAATGAACAAAGTACGAGAAGGGGGCCAGAGGAAGCGCTCACAGCCCTCTTCAAGGGCTGGAGAATCAACCAACATCGCAACGCATGCGCCCGTCCGTCTGTCTTCCATGGGCATTTTTGTAAGGCTAGGATTGGCCTCCCATTCAATTTCATGCGCACCGCGCGCCTTCTCTCTTCCATGGGCGAGCACTGTCTTCTCCAGCGGTCCATGGCCTCCGCCTTGCATCTGCGTGCTGGCCGTTACCAGAAGACCACTTGTCCCACCTGCGGCTGCTTAGCAGGGGTTACAGAGTGTTTCGTTGCTGCTTGATTTCCTGAGTGCTTGAAGCGTTATCTAGCTGCAGCCTCTGGCTTTCGTCAAGGGGACTGGTTTCCGGTGGCTAGTCTTCCTGACTTGCGGCTGCTGACTAGAGGTTATTAAGTCGATAGTCTAAGTAACAAGGTCCGGAAGGGGCCAGAAATCCGTAACTCTGTCAGAAGAGCTTAAGGGGCACGGGCGGTGAAAAGCAGCCCAGAATATTGGAACAAGGCTCAAAGGGCCGCAGGGCTGGCAAAAGAAAGTGCCTCTCCTAATAACAAAGTGCTCGCCCATAGAGAAGAGTGGCTGGCAAAGCCAGCCCGAAAAGAACGGACAATATCCCAAGCCAAAGAAAGAGGTGCCGAAAAAGAACTGCACTACAGTCCATGCCTGTGGACTAGGACTAAGACATCAGCCAGAGGACGCTCAGCAACCTCTAGTCAGGAGATGCAAGACTCCCAATAGGGGCAAGGGCTGTAAAAAGCTAGCCCGAAAAGAATTGAGAAGGTCCGAATGGGCCACGAAAGCCACAGCTATGCAAGGACCACGAGGGATGGTCATTAAGCATCCCCTCGTTACTCGAAACTTTTCTCCGGATGGGATGATGACTGTCGAAGAAGTAGCCTATATTCTTTCAAACCATCGCCCCCTCTTCATAAGCTAATAATAGTCTTCCAAAGTGAGCGTTGGCTGTGAAAGGAGAAGGAGAAGCGGCTCTTTCAGACGAACAAGACTGGTAAAGAGTGATGGAGGGACTAAGTGGCCAAGTACAAAGACAAGCACACTACAGACGTACATCGCCGACTGCTTCGCCGACCCGCTCAATAATTACGGGTCAGCAAGCAGAGGTTGCTACTCGATGTTCGAATACAAAACGGCCATTATATGCCCTCCTGCCACCATAATAAGCCTGACCAGCAAAGCACGAGCCTGAGCTCGCTGCAGATAGGCTGATACACGAACGCGCAAGAACGATGAAGATGCTGCCGACAAGCGCATCTCAGCAGGAAGCACATCCTCACGTCGTGTATATTCTAAAGCCGCAACAGCAAGTTCAGTCTTCACTCACTTGCTTGGTGAGTACGTCGTGGTATGTAACAGACGGTCACACGAAGTGCAAGTCTTGAGCATAAGAGCCACAACATTCACAGTCTCGTGAACAGGAGCAGAGGGGTTCCCAACAAGGACCCACTTGTCATGCCCTCCGCCAGTGTCGCTTGCCCTGCAGCCTGTCCATGTATTCCCCAGAAAATCACATTTTATGAGCGAGATTGAGTACCACAGAGGAAAGGCGGCATGCTGCTTTGATGGCCGTTTGAAGGGGGCTGTGCCTACCTCAAAGCCACTGGTGTAATATAGAGCTTGGGCTGCTTCATTGCTGGCATTGACATGTACGTACAAGTCCACCAGGCCTGCAGACCACCCACAGTAAGGATTGAAGAACCTTGGGAGCAGCCTGGCTGGCAACTTTTACAAACGAGACGCTGCGGCCAGGCTCTCACCCCATTCAGCTGCTGCTTCAAGGGCCACCTGCACCATGCTATAAGCCACCCCTTCTCTCCGAGCATGCTGCGCCACACACAAATTTGCAATGTAACCGCACTTCCTTCGCTGCCTTGGGGCGGCATTGATGGCACTGAGGCCCAGCTTCCTTTGCGCCTATACAAAGTGCAACAGTTGTGGTTGTGCTTTGGGTCAACATCCTTCGTCGCTTGTTTGAAGTGGCATGTCAGTCCCATTAGCAATTTCAGGGACCACTGCAAACAGAAGGTCAAGGAAGTGCAATGGCAGTGCAACAGCTAGTGAAGACAAGAGTAACAGAAAGATGCCCTGCGCATGCAAGAGAGACCCTATGCTACACTTACCCCACACAACATCTCTCCTGGCGATAATTGCCTAATGCTCACATCGAGCGTCCCAAGCATCCTCTCAAGCATGCTGCTTTGAGTTCCTTGCTCATTCACGAGGGGCACTGCCATCTGCACAATCTCCAGATTTCCTTTCGACAAGCGTAGAGTCAGGAATAGTCAGGCACCTGCTACTTCTATCGTGCATCTGCCATTTTTCATTATTTGCATATTGTTGATGCATTGGGACTGCAGTTGCGGGGGCCATTCGGAGATACTATTAGATAACCAGGGTACGTGGACCAGGAAAGAGTACCGCAATGAAGCATGTACTCTTCAGGAAGCGAGCATGCGTTCCATTTGTTCTGAGTTTCAGGGCTCGAAATTCCTATCGCACACAAGCCAGATTGCAGCAACCCACCAAGCAATCATCACGGCTGGGCATGTTGCGGTAATTCTGTCGAAAAATTCACTGAAAATGGCTGCGAGCCTTGAATACTCATCACACCTGCTCTGCGAACTTCTTCTTGAAGCTGTCCACATATCTGCAGCCAAAGGGTAACTTTTTGATTTCAACGAGACTTCCACGTGATTTGCATGACTTGTGTTTGCCAACAACCATAAGTGCGTGTCGCCTGCTCCTCGCAGACCTACAGAGCATTCTGCAAAGCACTTGTCGACCTCGGCAAACGCTGCTGACGTAGAGTGCCCACTGCAACATGGAGTGACAGACCTCAGGCAAAGTGACCTCCAAGACTCGCGGCGGGCTAGCTCTGCACCAACCTGACGTAAGGCTGCTCCTCGCAGTATGTTTCGGCACGGAGCCAGGCTGCGGCCTGCATGGCAGGCAGCCTTCAAGTCGACGAGTGAGGCTGAAGGCTGTGCTACATGGGCATGTCAGCTGACGACCCCTTGCTCACTGACGACTTTTGGTGGCTGGCAGGCTGCCGGCCGCTCACCCAGTAGTCCTCGTCTGACCGCGCCTCTTGCAGCACGTAGCCGTCGAAGACCCGCCGCGCCTGCCGCCTCGTCTCCTGCTGCCGCGGGCCATCGCTCAGCTCGGCCGCGAGGGCGTCATTGCTGGCTTCGAGAGCGGCCGCGGCGCCTCCCTGCCCGTCTCCACGCCCCGCCTGGGGCTTCCCCGCAGACGGCTGCGCCGCCAGCGCGCCGGCAGCGGCGGCGGCGGCGGC
>WELB01000054.1:262341-305704 GCA_009602725.1 Spirogloea muscicola
GGCGGCGGCGGCGGCGGCGGCGGCGGCGGCGGCGGCGGCGGGGGCGTAGGGGGAGCGGGAGTCGGTTGCCGGTGGACCACGCGTGGCGAGGCTGCGAAGAGAAGAAAGAGCTCGCCCGGCTGAGAGAGAAAGCGGCTGCTGATATGAAAGAATCGGCTGTGAAATGCCAGCCAGATGCATACAGGTGTTCATGACGGAGCCAAAGGCTAGGCAGACAGGGCGCCCTCAATACCCCCGTGTCAGCAGTAGGAAGTCAGATGAGCTGAGGGGAGGAAGAGCAACCCCGCTGCGCAAGCCAGAGGCTGCTGCAAGGGCGCGACCAGCGCGGCGGTGCAAAGCAAGCGCTTGGGAGCGCTGCAGGGACATAGACAGTCGCATACTGTAGCAGGACACCAGACCCAAAGGCACCGAGCCACCGGGAAGGGCAGCACCCCGCCGGGTGGTCCTTGTACTTGTGCTGAGAATGGTGTCCTGCTTGTTGCGCCCTTCTGGGCCCCTTCAGAGCCTTGTGCTATCCTTGCCTCCATCCTCCCCCTGTTCTGCCATAGCATCTTCCGGCCCCTCTGTAGCTGCTAATCAAAGAAACCGCTTGTAGGCCCCTCCGAGCCTCTGTCAATTCTTTTTGGACTGGCTTTTCGCAGCCCTTGGCCCCCATTGGGAGTGCCACTTCTTCTATCCTTGCCTCTGGGCTGGCCCTCTCACATTCCCTTCTGGCTATTAGGTCTCCGTATTATGTAGCATTGTTTAGTCTGCACTCGACTCTGCCTGAACAATGTATTGGCTTGAATTGGCCTCCCTTTCAATTCATGCGCCCCGCGCGCCTTCTCTCTGGCCCCTTCGTGATTTGGACCCTTCGATCGAGCCTTGTCAATTCTTGACGAGCTGGCTCATCACAGCCCTTGCCCCCATTGGGAGAGCCACGTCTTCTCCATTGCCACTTGCCTTGCGCTGCAAGAGCCTGCTTCTCTCTCCTGCTGACTGGGCCTCGGGCGGCGGGCCGCCGTGGCGCCCATTCGAAGATTCCGCGGTGCGCTGCGTAGCCCCCCGCCCACGTCACCGCCAGCTTGGCGTCCAGCGTGGCGCCGCTGGGGGCCCGCCTCGCGGGGGGGGAGTCGCCGCTATGCTGGCTCCACGTCGGCGCCCCACGCGGCCAGCCGCCACAGCGGACGGCAGGACTGGGGGGTCTCCCGTTGCCGCCTCTCGTGGTCTCGGGAGGCGCTCCTTCCTCTTCCTCCAACTTTCACAGACATCGCCCCCTTTCCGTGTGACCCTGTCAATTTGGGCTGGCTTTCAAGCCATCGCCCCCTTTGCAAAAACAACTTTTGGGCTGGCCTCTCACAGCCATCGCCCTTTGGGACGAGCATTCTCCCTGGAGTGCTGCATCTTGGAAGCCAGTGTGTATGACTGCATCGCCGCGCTCAGATTGCACCCCTCCACTCGAGGAGGAATGGACATGGCCAAAGGCGGGCAGGTATCAGATGAAGTGCTGATGTGCAATCAGGCAAACGAGGCTGCAGAGGCTGCAAGGACAGATAGAGCGCCAAGTATTAATTGTACGTCCTTTTTGCGCCGAGTAGGGTGTTATCAAGAAGCATAGCTATTGTCATGGGGCCAACGCCGCCAGGCACAGGTGTTATCCATCCTGCAACCTGCTTGACAGCGCCATAGTCCACGTCGCCAACAAGCCTATAGCCAGCTTTCTTGGTGGGATCGTCCACAGCGTTTGTGCCAACGTCTATCACTGCAGCTCCCGGTTTGATCCAATCCGCTTTCACCTGTTCAGAGGAGGCTAGCACACACACTTCAGGAGCCAGTAATAATGCAACTTTACGAGGCAAGCGTTGGCGAAACCCTTTGTCTATCATCTGCATGCAGGTGCTTGGTCAACAACCCATACTCCAAGGCCCTAAGACACAGAACTGCATGGACGTACCATCTCTGCTTGCCCAGCCGCAGCCACAACAATATCAGCATCCCTCACTATATGTGCAGGATCAGTGGTTCGTGAATGGACAACTGTAACTGTTGCGTCACGCTCAAGGAGCATCATTGCTACAGGTAAGCCAACTATATTACTCCTCCCTACGACTACAGCCCTCTTGCCAGAAATTGAGACTCCACTCTGCTCGAGTAACTCCATGCACCCCTGCAAAGACAGACGTCAGTGTCAGAGTCACACAAGCGACGATGAAGCGCTGATTCATGCGTTGACATATTCTGAGACTGACACATCCTATGTATGGATTGGCTGAAAGGTCCGCTGCCAACTCTTGTAAGGATTGCTCCGCGCAGGAGCTCTCAACCAACCTTGTGCATGGAGCAAAAAGGGGAGTGTGTCCTTTCATGCACAAGTTGCCAATATTTAACGGGTGGAATCCATCCACATCCTTTTCCACGCTGATCTCATTGAGGACTCTTTCCTCATTGACATGTTTTGGAAAGGGTAGTTGCACAAGGATGCCTGCACGGTCCACGCTGACAACGTCATCTCATCTGTGGGCTGCAGCATTAAGGGTGCAACTCGAGCAAGGCACGGGATTGGTAAATTGGAGCTATTGTTTGCTTCTAACTTGTCCAGACAAGAGAAGCCTGGATTCGTCCTTTTCACAATAGTGACTATCGCATCTCCCTCACCTCATGGACTCTATGTTGACAAGGGCTGACAAGGGTCCTCCATATGCAGATCTACTTGGTAGGGAATTGCCCTCTTACAATGCCCTGCTCGAGCACAGTCTGCTTATACAGCCGCCTGCTTGGACGCCAACACTTGATTGGTCGTTGGCATCAGGGCAACGCACCGTGCACGTCAGGGTTGGCATTCAGGGCCTTAACGGCGTTGAGGATGTCCTGCTCGCTGCTGTCTCCAGGAGGTCGTGGTCGAATGACCGGATGCCGGCGTCGGCGCAGGCCTTCCTCTTCATCCGGACATACGTCTGAGAGTCCTTCCGGTCCCCCACTATCACGACGGCCAGGCCAGGCACCTGCGCTCACCACCGCAAGCAGCCGAGATGGTCGGCGACCTGACCATTCGCTGCTTTCTACGTGGGACTTCGTTGCGCAGCGCCGGCGACGGCGACGCACTCAACTCACGCGCGAAGGCCGCACCTTGCCGTGCGCGCGCCTCATGACCTCCACCTCGGCGGCGATCCTCGCGGTGACGGCGGCCGCCATGGCCTTGCCGTCGATGACCACAGCGCCGGCGGGACCGCCACCGCCGTCTGCCATCGCGGCGCGCTGGAGGCCTGCCGCCAGCCCGATGCGTCTGCCGGCAGAGGCGAGGCCCGCCGCCGCCGCCGCCGCCGCGGAGGGCTCGCTCCCACGGCAGGAGGCGGCGGAGGCGGCGGCGGCGGTGGAGGCGGCGGCCTGGTGCCTGGACTCAAGGGTAGGCTTTGGAAAGTTAGGGTTAGGGTTTTGCGTTGGCGCGACCTACGCTGCCATGGCGCACTAGGAGGGCCGCCCCCGAGGTCCGCCCGGGCGCGNCAGCGCCGGGCTCAGGCTGGCCCTGCCGTCGTCGTGCCGGGCCTGCCGCTGGCCCTGACGTCGCGGCTGAGCCGTGGCTCTGGAGCCCGGCCGCGCCAGTCGAGCAGATCGCCGACTGCATGGACGTCGTGCGGTACCGGCCCGGCGAGCTGCTGGCGCGCGAGGGCACGCGCGGAGACGGCCTGTACGTCGTGTGGAAGGGCCAGGCCGAGGTGCCGCTGAGCGGCGCGCAGCGCGGCCTCGAGCGCACGCGCATCACCATCCGGGAGGGGGACTACTTCGGGCAGGCCTGCACGGGTCTGTCGCCCCCTCCACTGACAGCCCCCGTCTGGCTCTGAGCGTTGGCGCAGAGGCTGCGTATGTTGAGCCCAGTGCACGACTTCCATCTCCATGCGTCGTCAAATCTGCGCCGTTTGGTGTCCGGTGCAGCAGAATGTGGCGGCTTCACCGGATTCTTTGGTACTGGGCTTGCTGTGTACTATGTCACAGAACTCAGGACCTTTCAGACTTGCTTAAGCTTGCCTGTGTCGTCGAGTGGCAGTCAAGATGGGTCATGGCGCCTCACTCGTGGAAGCCGTGTTTTGCACACCTGCTCAGATCCCAATGGGGGACTCCATCGAGCTGATGTGATCGCAACCACCGATGTGACGTGCTTCGTCTTGCGCCACGAGCACTCCCACTTGCTGACCGCGTCGTGGAGATTGGAGGTCAGCTGTTCCTTCCATCAGCGCAGCCGCCTTCTAGGGATGGCTCGACTTGGACCAAGTACCATGCATGGGTGCTAGGGCGTGAGAGCATGTGGTGATCCTTTTCTGGCAGTCCCCACCAGAGGAGCAAGTGGCTGTTGTGGAGCGCATCTTACAGCTCGAAAAGCTGGAAATTGACCTTTTCAGAGGCCACACGCCGCCGGAAGGCAACCTGTACCCGAGGGTCTTTGGCGGCCAGCTGCTGGGCCAAGCCCTGGCGGCAGCCTGCAAGTCCGTCAACCCGTCGCTCCTTGTTCACAGCCTCCAGGCCTACTTTCTTGTTGCTGGTGATACCACCTGTGAGGAGCCTGTCCCCTCCGCAACATCCGAATCGCTGTTATGTACAGCTTAGCTCGTGCCAATGACGCCAATCCAAGTTGCCAGCAAGTGGCAAGCGGTGCTTTACTTCCACAGTAGCAACAAGAGGTCCTCAGATAAGTGGTGTCATTGACTGGCAGTGTGCTTGACTGACTCCTTTAAGCTGCACTTTGGCTTGTGAAGTACCTATTATCTACCGTGTTGAAAGGATCCGCGATGGGACCTCATTTGCTACACGCTACGTGGTTGCTATACAAAAGGGCAAGAACATATTCAGCATGCATGCATCATTTCAGAAGACAGAAGAGGGCTTCGAGCACCAGGTATGTCCACTGTATCCACATGCCTGCTTTCACTAGGCTTTTCTGGGCATCTGTTGCTACCTGTGGGGCATTTGTGCATCATACAAAGTTGATTTGCAGTGAAGCTTTGGCTTCTCGTTGTCTGGTGCACAGATTCCCATGCCGAGCTCTGTGCCACTTCCCCAAGAAGTGCTGCCTTGGGATAAACTGCAAGGTGTGCCCCTTTGGTCCATCAAGATGATTAATGACCTTGTGCTCAATCAAGGTTCTTGCTGATGGTACCTGACAGATGCAAGTGTGATGGAAAGCGTCATCTGCTGAAGCAACGTGCCAATTTTGAGACTGAGGACTTACCTTTCACCTCTCATGCAGAAAGCTATAAAACGGACTCCCGGATACCAAGTCGTGTACGCAGAGAAATTGCCAAGAAGAAGCGTCCACTGATGCCAATTGACATGCGCTTCATCAACCCAGTGGACAGGTACGGCATATCTTCTGCCTGTCCTTCTGTTGTTAAATTGTTCTCTCAGCATCAGTCGCAGTGGTTATTCTTGATTCAGGCATTGTAGGTGCTTGACCACCATCACATTCTTATTGCTGCGTCTTCTATTGATAGGGTGGAACCTGGGAAAAGAGATCCACGACAGCTCATCTGGATACGTGCCAGGGGCAAGCTGTCCTCAGACCAGGTAGTGGGATCTTTCCAATTGTTGCCTTGAAGGCGTATGCATGGCAGCACTTGGGCTGCTTCAGTGGTTTTCAGAAATTGTGGGCTGGCAAATCTAACAGATGTCGTAGATGATCAGAATGAAGAAAACAAGTCTTGCAAATTGTCGTGCTCTCTGCAACAGTGAGGAGCAAGGGCATGCTGCAGCTTACTTGGCTCACCGTGCAGGCCTTGCAGCGCTGTGTGCTCGCATATGCATCAGACTTTTCCTTCCTCGAGACTGCTCTTCTGCCACACGGAGTGGCTAGCCCCAACCCGCGTCTGGTGATGGCGAGCTTGGATCACTGCATGTGGTTTCACAAGCCCTTGTGTGCTGACGACTGGCTACTCTACCAGGCGAGTGCTACTTGAAGCCTTGACTCTGTTAGCTGCAGCTGTAGCACATTACTGCACACAGCATCTGTTTGCACAGTCATGAGGATAAGTATGCTGTCACACTGATGAGTCGTGGTCTGCTCGACCATATTGCAGATAGAAAGCCCAAGGTCCTCAGGTTCAAGAGGCTTCTGTCTGGGCCGCATGTACAGTCAAAGTGGGGAGCTTGTGGCATCGGTTGCTCAAGAGGGTCTAATACGCCTGCCTAACCTTGGAAAGCCCGGCAGTACAGCCACTGTCGAAACGCCTCCAACTGTATCACTGCCAGCTGGTGACACCTCCCTGGCTACTCCTTCAGATCAGCCAAGGTCCCGGTTGTGAGACTTTATTCTCTTTTGTAAAGGGAGACGATGTGATTGCAATTAGGGCCACGTGAAGCCAGCCACATAACAACAGTACTCTCTCATTATATGCCCATATACTATAAGAAGCATGGCTTGTACCTCTACGAGTGGCAGCTGTGTAAGTCAGACTACTTGTGCTTGTTTAAATACAAGCTGCCGACTTTAGATATCTGGCAACTGGTGCTTAATGTGCATTGTGGTCTCCTGATGCTACTTCTGCCCGACTGAGCAAGCTGAAGAAGCTGGTCCAACGTTCTCGATCTACCAAGCCCTGACTACAACAATCTAGGCACGCAGTGAATACGCTCAAAGGCCGATTTAGTATGTTGGTTCACGAGGGAGCGGCGGCTGAGGTCCCTTGCAAAAGGTGCACAAAGAGGCCTCAATGCAAGGGCAGCCTTGTGTGTCCGCGGAGCAGGAACCTTGAATACTAGCTTGGCACTTGACTCCTGCATAGTGCGCTTGGCTGGTGACAGGTTTGCAGCAGGTAGTTGGTGGAGTTGATTAAGCTGGGCTGGCAAGATGGCAATGTTTATTCTAGAAACCAAACAAATTGCAAACTTTTTAGTTACTGCATATTGAATATTGGAAGAAAGATTTGTAAGAAATACAAAAACAAGAAAAGGATTTGAAAGTCTTCCCTCAATTATCTTGCCTTGTTAAGAAAACAACAATAGGGAGAAGGGGGGGCAGGTTCGAAAAGGAGGGGCATGTCTAAACAAGATGCATGAGAAAGCGGGAGGATGGCGCGCCAAAGCGACTGCAGTGTTGCAGAGCAGCTAATATCTTCAGCGTATTTGCTACAGTCCTTTAGTGGTACGCTGTCATAGGCTGTATTCTTGGGCATGGCATGTGATGATGCTATTTTGAGGGTTAGACCAATTAGACCGGTAAGTAATATTTTGCAAGTTGGTTCCGCATCATTTTGAGCAACCAGCGGTCCCATGGCTCCTACTATCAATCTCTTAGCCTCCGGCAGGTACTTGGGTAGCTGGAGCTGCCGGCGGAAAGTTCAAGCCATTCCAGCAACTTTCTGTCGAGCAGCGAGTATTCATTTGCCACTAACGTCTTGATTCACCTGCGCAGTGCAGCAAGTATCCATTTGCAACTAACCTCTTGATTCACCTGTGCAGTGTGATGCTATATTGTGATCTCTGCTACTGCTTCTGCTACTTCACACCTTAGCTTTTGATATAAGGACTTCGTACTTTATGCAGCAGACACGTGTGCACGCACGCTGTATTTTACACTCCGAGCTGCTGGCAGACTGCACGGACAGCCGAGGCAGACGGATGAATGACAACTGGTAGACAGCTGCACGCTGCAGTAGTATTCATTTGCTTGAGTATCTGCTGCACTGTCATGCTGCTGCTCCAGCATGACCCTCCTTGACAAACTTTGTAGAAGATGAGGCAGCCACCTCCTACTGCTGTAGTGGATGCAATCTAATCGCATCCGCTATAGTGCGTTCCGACAGTGAAGGAAAGAACTGATTATTTCGTTTCCCCGGTGTAAGTACTCCTCCACATTGCACGCAACCTACTTCTGCCATTTTTCACAACTCAAAGTCGAAAATCGTGCTACTTGCAGTCCTGCAAATACTTGTTCACTCAGTAAAGTGACCTGTGACCTGAAGAACATCATCAGAATATCGAGAAGTGAACAAATGAATACAAGGCCATGACCAAAGAAGATATTGCACTTGTCATGGCAGGAAGGTTACAATCACAGGCAATCTTGATAGTTGCTGCTGCTCATCGCTGGACATGCATGGGCATTGTCCATGGCTGTACGATGCCCAAGTTGCGCTAATCTTATAGTTCATCTTCCCCTCTGCAAGACGCTGAGCCTCACAGATTCCTCCTTAGGCCCTCAGTTTGTTGTGTTTGACAAGGATACTCTCAGTGGCAGTCAGAGATGCTTTGGGAGCCTCCTCTTGGGGCAGTTCAGAATCTTGATCTGTCCACTCAGCTGCAACTTTATGATGTTCTGGATGGAGGGGAGGTTCAAGCAGGCCAGAGCGTTCGCTTGGCTGACAGCCTGCGTGCCCATGCAACATGCAATCAGACTGGCTGCTCCTCGGCAGCTCGCATGCCAACTCTATCAACAATCAACAATCAGCATAACCTCTGCCTGGAGGTCAAGGCAAGGAAGTTGCTCCACTTTCACAAAAGCAAGGCCTGACGAGATTGGCAATACTCACTGGGGGTGCTCCTCTCTTAGGAGGTGGGGAGGGGGCATTCAGCACTGGGCAGCACTTTGTCAGGAGTGTGGCCTGCTTTGTGCAGTACTTGATGATAAAATCTACAAAGGGCTTGACCTGCCCAGCGAGCACACACAAAAGGGTGGCGGATTCAGTTCAAGGCATATGCTGTGTGAGAGGCAAGTTTCATTTACTCTACACCATCACCTGCTCACTTGGGGAGCTTACACAGAGCAATGCGGAGCGCTTTTGTGACCAAATGCAAATGACATCAGGCGTCGACGGCCCACCTGCGCGTCGGTGTAGGGGCACTTGCCCTGCTTGATCGGCGGCGGTGCTGCAGTTCAAGTCATGCCGGCTGCTTCAGCACCTTAGCTGGCATCTCAGCCCCAGTTCTTGCGCCCCCCATGAGGAAGCCTCGGGAACTCTACTTACTGTGATACGGCGGGAATCGGTAAAAGTACGGCGGCGGAGGTGAGTGCTTGGCATGCGACTTCCTTGCCGGTGACTTGACGACCTTCATGCTGATCATTAGCTGGTCCCGCAGGACTGCACAGAGAACATGCGTACACACGTTGACATTGTTAGCTTGGATGGGCACGGTAGTGGCCTGTCGAAAGCAGACTGCACCTCAAGTTTCCGAACAGACTTCGAAGCAAGGTGGGCTTGCCCCAAGATGCTCACAAGGCTCCTGTGCAACTTGGATACATGCAATTATATATTAGTCAATGGATGTATCTATTCACGGTTGGCAGGGGTGAGAGCCGGCGCGCTGCGGGCAAGGCCAACCAGTGGCCGCCGGTGGCCGCCAGAGCATCGGGAAAGCCCGCCATACGTTGCAAGAGTCGTCCCAAACTCAACAAGGCCCGCGGATGGCCGTCCAAAAGACGGCTTGGCCGAGAGCGATGGGCCGGTGCAGCGGCGGGGCATCGGCAGGCTCACCCTGCATGGGGCTCTGGGCGGCGGCGGCGCCGGCCAGCGCCAGGACGGCGAGGAGGGCGGCGACGAGCTTCATGGCGGCGGCGGCGGCGGCGGGGGGGCGTTTCTGCTTGGGCCGGGGCTGGCCAGGCGGGGGCCGAGGTTGGTGGGCTGGCGGCGTACTCCCACCAGTAATGAACCTGCACCCTCGGTGGTCACTAACGCGTGTACCGGCTTGCCTTCAGTACGTGTTTCCGGCTCCTTTCGGCCCTTGAAAAGATCGTGTATTAGAAAGAAATGTAGGCCAAATGGCCAGGTACAAAGGCAAGCACATCTAAAAATCTACATAACCTACAGCAGATTGACCCGCTCAATAACCACGGGTCAAAACATAAAGGTCACTACTCGATGCATGAATACTAGATGCCAGTAACGGAGCCCTTCTGCCACCTACTAGAGCTCGCCCAGCTTTCTGGTGCAAGGCACTAGCCTGAGCACGCTGCAAACAGGCCGAAACTCGACGTCGCAAGAGCGACAGATATGCAGCTGGCAAGCCCATCTCAGCCGGAAACACATCTGCGCGTCGAGTGTAGCCTAGATTGGCAATGTTTTGAAGCAGAGTGGGACCGAGTCCATTCTTTGTGGAATTGGCCCCCGGCCCCCTTTGAAGAAAGAAGGCTCGCCCATAGAGAAAGAGGGGCTGGCAAAGCCAGCCCAAAAAGAATGGACAATTTGAAGAGCTCACTTCTATCTCAGCAGTAGATCCATTACGCGAGAAAGGCCACTTCACCAATCGAACGAAGAAGGATTTGCTGGGAAGCAGCAGCTTGTTCCGAAGACCAGTTGGACAAGCGCAGGCGGTGAAGCAGCGAGGTGCTTGCGGGCACCAAGAAAGTGTGGTCGGTGGGGGATTGGTCGACCCTTGCTTTTGTGTCAAGCGCCTGCTGGGCCAGGGGCTACACTTGCCAGGATGCCCGCTGCCGCCGGCCCGGCACAGAGGACAACACTGATGCGGACAAGTAGGTGCCGCGTGGCGGTGTGCTGACCGCCGACCACGGCGCCACGCGCTGCTGTCGGCTCGTGACTCAGCTGGTCTATGCGAGTCAAGCCGGCATGACGGCCGCGTGGCAGACTCCGGGAGCCCGGGGCTCTGCACGGAGTTGACGCTGTACAGGATCAATAAGGGGCGCGGCGTTCTAGTGATCGAAGGCAGGCCAGATCAAACCAACTCTGGTCGGGCAAAAGCTCACTGCATAGGAGACCTGGGCCTACAATGAAGGGGTAGTCGGGAAGGGAACCCCGAGGTGAGGCATGGAAGGATGCTCCGTGGTCTCCTTACTTGCTCTCCCAGGTAATGTCTGCATTCTCCACCCCTTTCCGACCGCTTCGCCGTGGAGGGCCGGGGTGTTCTGGCACCTGCCATAGCTGGGAGTGGCATCGGGATCCTGCCCTTCCAGTCTTTCCATCACCGCGACAGGCGACGACCGCCTCCGCTCGTGACCTTCACTCTGCGGAGGCCACGCAGGCTTTGTGGCGGGGGCAGGCTGTTCCGACTCAAGCGCACACTCCGCAATACACGCACGCGGTGGGTGAGCAGGCTGAAAGGAATGCTCAAGAACGATAGACGTGGTCATACCCGGCTCCCTTCTATCTTCTCTCAGGCGCTGTCCGAATGGTTACACGCTCGTCCTTGTTCTCCAGGACAAGTTGTTCTGGACGGCAGTGCACCATCATCTCGGCCTTTCCTCCTTTTGCTCGGGTGGCAGTAAACAGTGCAAGTGTGGACAGTATGCTCAATATGAGATCTACCTGGCTGCCGACATGCTAAGACATTCAGAGAGCGGTGAGCCGTTGCCTCCCACAAGCTACTAAGTGTGCTGTACATGTCATTGTACACGAGGCTGTAACATCGATTGATGGAGGTTTTGGGCATCATGCCCGTCAACAAAAAGCACAGCAAGCCTTACATGCGGCATTGGGACATTGTCGCCCCCCGGAGCCGGATGACGACAACGCCTCCTCCTTGACGTCGTACACATCGACTGTGCCTGGGTGGGCAACGACTCACGTGGAGCACAAGATGGAGAGGCACTACAAGGACCATCCCGAGGCGACCCCTTCTATCCGTTTTTCATGGTCCTTCACGGCAGTAAGGATACGAAGTGGTCCTTCCTCCTCCAGCATCTGGCCCAGCTGGTTGACACGCGTTGCTGTAGTGGCGGGGCAGCTTGTGGCATAGTAGCATTTCGCAGGCGTTGGTTGCACATGACCGAGTGCGGCTGTCACACTCCCAAGCTTGGGCCTTACGTCAGCGTGCCAGGTTGCACTAACCAGCCCACTGGCTTCCGTAGTGGTGCGCTAGCTCCCCTACTTAGCCTGTCAAATTGTGTATGCTCACTTTTGGGTACTTATGTCCCCTTCAGCCGGCTTTCGCTTTATACCCTTTATCGCCCTCGGCATAAGATTTCGCTCTACGTAGCCCCATCCTATGCACTTGTTTCTGCCTGAACAGTGTGCTTGCTTGAGTTGGCCTCCCTCTCATTTCATGCGCACCACGCACGCCTTCTCCTTTCCAGACACTTCTGACAGCTCAAGCCGCGCACAATAAGGAGAAAGATTGATCTTCCAAGAGAAGGTCAGGGCTCTGACAGGCCAACCGAAAGTACAGTGGACAAGGCCAAAGGGAAAGAAGGAGAGCAGCACAAGTACAACTTTTGGAACGACGGCTTTCCATCCGTGCGCCATAGACATGTACGGCAGCTAAGGTGACAAGTGATCCTCCCTCCTCTAGCGTCTTGCGCAGGTTGACGATCATCGCCGCACTTGGGGGGGCAATAGGGCATTTCAGCATACCGCAGGTGTCAGGGCATGCTACACGATGCAGCTTCCGCTAAGCCTGCAGGGCTCGCAAGCCCTGGCCGTTCCCAAAGCTCGCTGCCGCGCCCTTAGTCAGGCCACTGGCTTCGTAGCCGCGCTCCGGCTCCCCGGATTAGTATGTCCGACCCCTAAGTGCTATTCATGTGATTATCTAAGCCCTCCTCCAGACGTCGTGCTTTCACCCAATGGCCTTCGCACCTCTTAGCCTAGGTTTACGGTTTGTGGTGCCTTACTTTTGCACTTTATAAGCCTTTGGCATGAGCAATGCGTGCCTTCTCTTTGTGTAGTGTTCCTTTCTCTTCCGGAAAGTGGCTCTCCAAAAAGGGGCGAGGTACGTGAACAGCCAGCCCGAAAGGAAATGACAAGGGCCGTTGGGGCCAAACGCCTCTTTCCAAGGTTTTCCCTGTAGGAGACTCACTTAGTAACCTCCAGCTAGGAGCCGCAAGTCAGAAAGATTAGCCACCGGAAAGCAACCCCATTGACGACAGCCAGACGCAGCAGCTAGAGCACGGCCAGCACGCAGATGCAAAGCGTGGACCATGGACCGCTGGAGGGTTATGGACAGGCGCATGCGAAACACCTGCACTAGCAGGCCAGCGGCGTCTTCCAGGCTGGCATTTCACACTCATTGCCCTCTTTGGAGGAGCTCCTTATTCATCTTCCAAGAATGCTGGCCTTTGGCATTGGGCTGGCCTTTCACAGGCCAGCCCAAAGGCCAAGCCGGGAAGGAGCTGTATCCTGGCTTGTCCGCAGGCGCAACTGTTCAAAGAGCTTCTTATTGTCCGGCTGCTTTTCCTGACTGGCGGCTGCTTTATATGCTTCTAGTCTTTGTATTGCCCATGTAAGAACAGATCTACATATTTCACGGGGTTATTAAGAGAGGCTATCCTAGTGCTTGCTCATTTCTCAAGTGGTACGTCCTTGACTCATTAGTCGGGACCTTGGGATATCCTTGCACAGCCTAGCCATCGCCCATGTTGGAAGACATTCGTCTTTTTCAAGAAGAAGAAGCAATGGCGGTGAGACCCAAGCTCCCTTCTTAATGGCCGAGGTCTCCAGGAAAGCCCCCCTTGCAAAAAGTATGGAGTAGTTCTCAATGCACTCTTGGAAAGAAGCACCTGCTAGAAGTAGCTACTTAGCGACTTTCACTCAACAACCTCAAGCTGCACCAATTAGCAGCAGGGTATGCGTGACTGTGGTGCAGGGCTGGCCGATCATAGCATCGCCCTCTCTTCCATCATGCCAATCCTTCAGAAGGCCGTCGGACTTCACACGCGCCGGGTCGCCTTGGTGGCCTCGAGGCCGGGAGGCGGCGAGCGCATTATTGCAGACGTGGTCACCACCGATGTGTTGGACCAATCCAATCCGGAGCTCTCTGCCTCGCGGGCTGGCCATGCTGCGGCAAAGGCCGCTCCCAGCGAGGCGGCCAAACACGCTGACCACCCGGCTGGAGACGAGTTCGTACCCCTGGCCGCGGACGTGCACGGGGCTCTCGGGTCCCAAGTGGCTCGACCTGCTGGCCAGGCTAGCGCGGCGCGCTGTGTCCCGCAGGCCAGGTGAGCCGGCTGACTCCAACGCCGCTGGCTCGTGGGCCCCGGTATATCGCATGCGTTTGTCAGTCCTCCCTTCAGCGGTCCATGGCCCACGCCGTGCATCTGCGTGCTGGCCGTGCTCTCGCTGCAGCCTCTGGCTTTCGTCAGGGGGATTGTTTTCCGGCAGCTAGTCTGTCGGATTTGAGGCTCCTCACTCGTAGCTACTGAGTGGTCCATCCTCCACCCGTTCTGACATAGCATCTTCAGGCCCCTCCGTCATTGTGGCTTTAGGCCCCTCCGTCATTTGAGAAGAAGTGGCACTCCCAATGGGGGCAAGGGCTGCAAAAACCAGCCCCAAAAGAATAGACAAAGGTTCGGAGGGGCCTACAAACGTGTAGCAGCTACAAAGGGGTCGGAAGATGCTATGTCAGAACAGGGGGAGGATGGATCACTCAGTACTTACGACCCGACAGACTAGCTGCCAGGAAACTACCCGCCCGACGAAAGCCGGAGGCCGCAGCGAGAGCACGGCCATTTGGCCCCTTCGAACCTTCGTGAATTCTTTTCGGGCTAGCTTCTCACAGCCCTTGCCCCCATTGGGAGTGCCACTTCTTCCATCGCAAAGATGAAGAAAGGGCTCGCCCATTGAGGGAGGGGATGAACTAGCCGCCGGGAAAGTACAAGTGTGATTGTAAACGCACCCCCACTACCCAGACGAGGAAGTGTCGTCGAGGCAGACGGGCGGAAGGAGGCGGCGCCGTCGCGGCCACGTCGGCCGGGCGCCAGCCAGTGCCCGGACTGATTAGCCAGCCCGGAAACCAGAAAGTTCGAAGGGGCCAGTAAAGCGTTAAAGCAACAGCGTGCCAAATGGACTGGTGGCTGTGAGAGGCCAGCCCAAAAAATTGGACAAGGTAAAGAACACAGCGACTGTGAAAAGTAAGCAGCTCACCTAAGAAGAGTGGCCTACTTCTGCTCGTGAACCTGCAGCAGGTGCGCTTACAAAGAGAAAGAAAGTGACAAAGGGGTCACCCTAAGAGGAAAAATATGCCGATCACCCGGTCGGTGATGATTTCGCGGCCCTGGCGATGGATGTTCACGGGGCCTTCGGCAGCCGCTGGCTGGATCTCCTCCAGCGGCTTGCTCGTCAGGCTATTGATCGGCGGTCGGGCTCGCCCGGGGCGCTGCCCGGCTCCAACGCCGCCGGGTCGCTCGCCCAGGTCTTTCGCATGCGCTTGGCGGTATCGTTCCAGCGATCAGAAGAAGAAAGGGCTCGCCCATTGAGGATAGGGGCTGGACAAGCCAGCCCAAAAAAGAATGAACAAAGAACGAGAAGGGGGCCAGAGGAAGCCAGAGGAAGCGCTAAGAAACCAAAGCACACAAAGAAAGAAAGCAGCTACAAATTACTCAGTAACCCCTGCTAAGCAGCCGCAAATCAGAGAGGCTAGGGTNAGGTTGCCAAATATCGTTAAGGACTTCGCTTGGCTCAAGCACCATCTCAATCAGCGCCGCCAGATGCCACGGATTCTGTGGTCATACACTGGGGCTCCCAGTTGCTTAGATCTACATGCTCTCATGCCCAGTATCTCACGGCCGCATCGTCCTGCCGTGCCTGCTACCTCGTGCTTCCCAGGTACTCGTGGACAATCGCACACTGTGGCGCTTGTGGGACGCACGTTGGCTGGCGCTTCACTGCCGTGCGCCGCGGAATGACGCCCGAGGCCTTCTGGGGCGTTCGCACGTGTCAGTTGGCGTCACTACGTGAGCATGCTGAGGTGCTCAACTGACTTGGCGGCTGGTGAAGCGATGGAAGCTTCTGGCAGGTGGCTCGCAAGGAGGCCAAGAAGCTCATTGCTGACACAAGTTGTTGCACAGGAGGAGTTTGGACGACCAGCTGCAGTGAGCTTGGCACCACACAGGAAACGCAGTAGCAAAGAACAATCCCTTGTTATTACAGTGCTTGGTGTCGCGACGTGCGCTGGCCCGCTGCCTTGAGCATCGCCACAGGACGTACTAAATTCTGAGTGCTGCTGTCAGGGGTGTACACAAATGTACAAATGATTTAGGATGGAATAAGACCTGTTGGCCGCGCGCGATAATGCGCAGTAAATTTGTCTCCATAAATGGATTGGGTATGTACATGTGCCTTGCTACAAGCCTTGTACTATGTCTGACAAGCAGCCATGATAAGTTGACGAAGGCTAAACAGAAGGACATTGTCTCTCATGTCAAGCCACCCCATGCGAAGGCAATGGAACGTCAAAGGTAAATAACCTGAAGCTAGCAAGCCTGGCACAGTCGTTTTTGCAAATGATTTGCCAGCTCACTTGAGATTGGGACCCGCATGCACGGGCGCAGCGTCAGGACCGAGGCATGGCTGCAAGGCGCGTGTACATCTCCGCCATGGAGCGGTAACCCCGGTGGTCGCCCGCCCGCAGCAGGTTCCCTGTGGGCGAGGGCCAAGGCGGAATGAGTCAGCTCGAAGTAATTGCTGCTACAGATCGGCAAGCGTTTCAGTAAGAAGGATACATGACTGATTGTGCAACTACTACTTGAAGGTCCAAATAATATGATGGTATACAGGAAGCCGATAAGTAAATAAAGCCAACACCCTTTACATATCTCTTCTTGGAGCCGGGTGGCTGAGGGAGTGCACACTACCGCAGTCACAGTTGAGGGGGCTGTCGGGCTCTGGGTGTGAGAGCAGCGCGATCACGGCGCGGCACACTGACTGCAGCGTCCACGCGGGGCTCCACGCCGTCTTCAGGATGTCCAAGCAGATCTCGCCGGTCTGCACGACATGGGCGGCGGCCGCGCATCCTGAGCGGAGCTGGACGAGCGCGCTCTCGTGATGGGCGGTCGCAAGCAGCCCACCAGCGCCGGCGGCGGCGGCGGCGGTGGCGGCGGACCTTGAAGTGGACGTTGGGATGAAAGACCTTGGTGACGAAGCGGGCCTGCGGGGGCACCAGCGGGTACTGCTCCGGCACCGCCAGGGAAAGCTGGAAGACGCCGCCGGCATACGGCGTGTCGCCAGGGCCCTGCAGCGGCGGCGGCGGAGCGGCTGTGAGGCCGCTTTCGCACCGCCGAGGGCTGCAGCGTCGTCTGGGACGGCGGCGGCGGCGGCGGCGGCGGCGGGCGCACGCTGGACGCGGCGCGCTTCCTGCGGCGCGCCGGCAGCTCGCGGCTGCTGCGCGAGCAGTCGGTGCTGGTGCGCGAGACGGCGGCGGAGCACCTGGAGGAGCGGCAGAGCGACTGGGCCTACTCGCGCCCCGTCGTCGTCCTGGACCTCGTCTGGAACTTCGCCTTCGTCATCGTCGCCTTTGTCGTGCTGGCCCTCAGCAAGGCGGAGCGCCCGCCCACGCCGCTGCGCGTCTGGATCGTTGGCTACGCCGTCCAGTGCCAGCTCCACATGGTCTGCGTCTGGTTCGAGTACCAGGTGAGCGGCGCCCAAACCCCCCCCCCCCCCTTCTGTCCTCCGTAACATCAAGCCGGTTTGCAGCTTGTGAGGCGCTTCTCATTCTGCGTCTTGCGAACACAGCGTTAGCCTTCTCTAACGACGCTTGGGGCGTTGCGCCATGCGCTGTATGATTGCTGCCTTCGAATTATTTCGATTGTTTTGCATAGGGCGCTGCCTGTCCCTCAGAATTGAACACGCACTTTCGATACCCTCTGCTTGAGATGGATACAGAGGCCCTTGATGTGGCACATGTTTTTGGCAGAAACTTCAGTGAGTGATGAGAGCTTGGTGTATTTTCCCAACGATTACTTTGAAGGAAGCTGCGGTTCATTAGCAGTGACCCGAGATCGCAGTACTTGCCGTGCTGACAAGCCTATGTGCTATTGTGGGGCTGCAGAGGAGACTGCAAGTAGCTGCAGCGGCAGCTCAAAGTGAGAGCCCAAGCTCATCAGCACGGAGAAGTCAGCTCCCGACCTCGGGGCCTGCAAGAGGAGAGCTCTCTTCCTCTGGGGAACGGTTGAGCTTGACTAGCGAGCGTGACCATGGGAGCCAAGGTGACCGGGACTTGGAGGCTGCAGATTTAGAAGAGAGTGGAGATTCTGAGGACGGCCAGAATGAAGAAGCCGCAGAACCTTCTAGGTGCGGAGCCTGGCTGAGGAGGGTAGTACTTTCAACATGTTGACATCTGCATGTCATCAGCAGAACTTGTTACACAGTCGTTCAGAGTGTACCAAACCAGCCTCTCTCCTGTTCAAGTTGTAGGGAGTTGCCTGATGCTGACGTCTGTATTGTTGTTTTTTGCAGTCTTGCCAAGCGACTTGAGTCTGCAAACACCATGTTCTCTTTTGTGTGGTGGATAGTCGGCTCTTGCTGGATCACAGCCGGCGGCTCCGCTGTCACCCAGGACTCGCCCATGCTTTATTGGTGAGCGTCTCCTCAAATTGCACTCAAATCGAACTTGCTTATATATCAAACATTTTCCAGGGCACATGCAGCCCGCTTTTGCAGTACAGTCCTCGTGGGCCACTTACCTGCAGTTACTATGTTGTGCTTACCTTATGTGGACCTCATCTTGTCCCAGTATCCCTAGCTTCATGTTCTTTAGCTCTGGACGGGAATGCTACCACTCATGTTTGTATTCCTTGCTGCATGATAGATAGCTTGAGCTTTCCTACACTCTGGTGTGTCCGGGTCACAGCTAGTCTTTTGGTAAGGCATGAGTACTGCCACCTTACATCTTGGCCTTGTCCTGGTTTGCAGGCTCTGCGTGGTGTTCCTGGCATTTGATGTCTTCTTTGTCGTCTTCTGCATGGCCTTGGCCTGCGTGATTGGCATTGCTGTCTGCTGCTGTTTGCCCTGCATCATCGCTTTCTTGTACGCGGTTGCAGACTCGGTGCGTATGTGCCCCATGCTCCCACTTGACGAGTACAGGAAGTCGTCTGTGGTTGCTGGGCTTGGTGGATACTGCTGTCACTGCTACTGTCCTGTCTCGAGTCCCCGTTGAGCAGCTTCTGATTTCACAACAATCTTCTTCGTTCCTGGTGCAGGAAGGAGCATCTGAAGATGTCATCAGTGCACTTCCCAAATATGTGTTTAGGAGGTTGCAGTCTCCAAGTGCAGACAAGGAAAAGGCTGCTCAGGCTGGAGGAATTCTTAGCCTTGTGAAAGACGAGAACACTACAACAGAGGAGCGAACCATGTCTGCGGAAAATGCTGTGAGTATTTGTCCCATGCCTTGTCCTTGTGAAAGATTCACCGCAACAACTACCCACTCCCCCTGACTGTCAACACATTCTGGCCTTCTTCGTGAACCTTGCTGACCTTCACATAGCAGAGAGTGCTCCTTGCGTCTTCTTTGACAGTCCTTGCTGGCTTCCTTGCTGACTATTGCATTGTGCACTATCAAGTCACTGTCAAGGAAGGAACCTCTAGTCCGACGGTGGACCGTCTTCATATTGTAATACAACTTTGATTGCTGCAGGAATGCTGCATTTGCCTCTCCCAATACGAGGACGGGGTAGAGCTACGAGAACTACCTTGCTCGCATTACTTCCACTGCATCTGCATTGACAAGTGGCTGCGCATGAATGCAACTTGCCCGCTTTGCAAGTTCAATGTTGTTCACGACAGTGCTAGCCCTTCTCCTGATGTAGTTGAGGAACCTCCGGCAGCAGCTGCAGGTTCCGACAATGTCTGAGATCCTTTCACGCCAAAGTGATACGACCTGTTGATCACTTCTGCCATCTCGTCTGCCCCTGCTTGTGCTTGCCCGTCAACTTACATAGTTGACCACCCTGAGCTTCGTCTATTGGCGATCATCTTCATGTACCATGTCGACTATTGAGGCCTTGCTAGATTGTCCTGGTCAGCCATCAGCAACTACTGTACCATAAACCCCTTCATAAAGCTATTTCCATGACTGTCGCTGCAACTCGTACTGCAGAGAAGTCTCTGCAGAGTTGTGCGCTTGGGATGATTCCACTAGTGTAGGCTCTTGGTGCTCCCTGCTGCAAAGACTGTTCCCATCACCTATTGCTCCCAGCGTGTGTGCCACTCTTGCTGTGTATCTCACGATATACAACATCACAACCATTTGAAACTATCGCACATATTGTCCTGTAAATGGCCGGTCACACTTGCACGACGCTGGCCACGAGCGCGCTGACAGTCAAGTGTGCAACGAGGATTCAGGGGCCTTCTCAATACCCTCTTCTGATCAAATCTACAGGGACCAAAGAGGGAAAAGCAGGACTGTGGCCGAGAAAGCCACAAGCAGCCGCTAGGCTACCACCAGCTAGAGCACAGCCAGCACGCAGATGCAAGGCGTGGGCCATGGACCGCTGGAGTGATATGAACAGGCGCATGCGAAACACCTGCGCTAGCGAGCCAGCGGCATTGGTGTCGGCCTGCTCACCTCGAAACTGCGGGGACACAGCACGTCGCACAAGCCGGGCCAACAGTCAAGCCACTGAAAGAAACTGGGACCCGAAGGCCCCGTGCACATCGACGGCCAGTGGGACGACAGGGGGATATTGAGCACCGAGTTGCCACTTGAGTCGCTGTGGGCCAGCCAAGAAAAAAGAATGAACCAAGTTCTTTGCAGGGGCCAAGGGAAAGAAGAAGTGGCACTCCAAATGGGGGCAAGGGCTGTGATAAGCCAGCCCAAAAAGAATTGACAAGGGGTCGGAAGGGCCGACAAGCGTTTAGCAGCTACAGAGCGAAAAGCGCGGCCGAATTGACTGGTGGCTGGGAGGAGCCAGCCCAAAAGGAATGGACAATGTCAAAAGGAGCCGAATGGCACAAAAAGCAGAAGACTAAGTGCTAAGACGACAAGGAGGCTCTCAGTAACCTCGAGTCAGCAAGTGCAGGTCCGAGTAGCTAGAGGGCGGGAAGACGTCGCCCTGACGAAACCCGGAGGCAGCCGCCAGGGCGCGGCCGGCACGTAGGTGGACGGCAAACGCAAGAGACCGCTGGAGGGAAATGGCGAGGCGCATCCTGAACACCTGGGCGAGGGACCCGGCGACGTGGAAGCCAGGCTGCTCGCCGTTCTGCCCCTGGCGACGGGCCACCGCACGACGAGCAAGGCGGTGAAGAAGGTCTAGCCACTTGGTCCCAAAGGCTCCGTGCACGTCGACGGCGAGTGGGACAAACTCGTCGCCTTCGGGGTGATCCGCGTACTTGAGTTCCTTGGCACCCGCCGCCAGGCGGACTGCATAGCCCGCCTCCTCGGATGAACGCTTGTCGCTGCTGGATACAACGCAGTCCGTAGTGACCACATCGGCAATGAGCCGGGGACCCCCGCCCAGCGCACTGGCGACGAGATCGGCCCGGCGGGTGTGAGGGCGGCCATCCGCTCCGACAGTCAGGGGCATGATGCCGGGGTGTTCCAGCGCCACGGTGTAGCCGGCCTCCACGAGAATGCCGTACATGGCGTTGCGCAACAGGTCGTGGGTGGCGGTCCGCTCCCCTCCTCGTGCGCACCTGAGCATGTGGGCAGCCAAATTCGCCGCGTCTGGGCTGCGCTCGCCGCACTCACATTGGTGTACCCCATTGAGGCAGGGTGGGTGGAGGCCGAGGAGGCGGTGGACCGCTGTACGGAAGACGTCGTCCTGCATGCGCAGCGCGTCATAGATAGGGAGCGCAGACAGCCAAGCTGCCGCACCAGGTGATGACGCCGAGTGTAGCCGCGCGCGGCCCCGGACGTCGGCCGGAGGCAGAAGTGCCAGCGCCTTGGTGAATGCGGCCGCATCGACCTCCGCCATGTAGCGAGCTTGGGCCCGGAGGTCGGCCGTGCGCGAGAGGTGCGCAAAGGGGACGGCCCGCGGCACCAGGGCGGGGTGGCCCGCCAGCAGCGCATCCCGGGCTGTGCGCAGCTCCACTTGGAAAGGCCACGCGCCGGTCTCGACGTCCGCCACTGCGGGCTCCAGGAGGCGACCCCCATGCCAGAGGAACCGCTGGGCCACCGAAGCCGCGACCTGTGACCAGCTCCCCAGGTAGGCTGCCTGGCAGGCACGAGCCAACGGCCGGCAGCCGAGACCCCCGCGGCTCACAGGCAGGGAGGCCTGTTGCACTGCGGCCTGCGTCTCCAGGAAGGCCGGGTGTTGGACCAGGGCCGCTGTGCTGGCCAGGATACCTGCATCAAAGGTCTCGTACACAGCCTGCGTCGCCGGGGAGGGGGGGAGTGTGCGCGCCAGGTACAGGGGACGTTGGGCAATGCAGCGCGTCAGCATGGCGAGCCCGAGCTGCATGTCATGCAGCTCAGGGAGGCGGGCCGCCGGCTTGAGGTGCTCCTGCAGCTTGCCGCGCAGCTGCTCCTCCACGAAGGCAGGTGAGCCCAAGGGAACCCCGAGGAGTGTGATGCCCCCGTCTGGCGTCNGGCTGCTCGCGCGCGCCGCCGCCACCGCCGCCGCCGCCGCCGTCGCCGCCTCGGCGCTTCTCACAGGTGCGCCCCCGTTCGTGCCCGCTGCGGCCTCCCTGCCGCCGGCATACCCTGCTGCGCAGACCGTGTCTTGGAGGGCTGTGCTGATGCCGGAGGCCGCAGCAGCAGCCGAGGCTGCCATTGAGGCAACAGCTGCCCCTCCGCGGTCGCGCGCTGCCGTCTCTTAAGGCTGACTCCTCCCGCGAAAGCCACTTATAGTGTGACGCACGCGGCCATTTGGCAAGATGTCATGAGATCTTGGCGTGGCTTCCGCGTCAGTGAGCTCGTCAGATAGATCCACCGGTGGCCGCTTAAGTGTCGTGCAGTCGCACGCGCTCAAATAGCTAGCATAGAGTCGCTGGCCCTGAATTGCCCCCTCCATGGACCTGCCACGGGCTCTAAGACACCAAGAGACAGGAAGTGGCTGAACATGAAGTGGTCAACGTCGTCGCCTTGCATACTGACGTTGTCCACTTGATGGCAAGTCGCTTCTCGCCATGGATGCTCCATTGAATTGCTCCGTGGTAGTACCTTCACGGCTGTGTGTCTGTAGTAAGCCGAGAGCTTGCGGTCAATCGGACACCCTCTGTATGCGGCAAAAGCTTTGACACATCAAAGTCCAAGCCTGCTTGTGTCCGTATTGATTTGTTGGCTCGTGAGGGGGCTGTTCAGAAGTCTAATACAAGGCTGTGCTGCTCAAAGAAGCACACGCTCAGACAGGCCAGGCTGCCGTCTAAGAAGCTCATTCATATGGTAAATCACTGCAAGTAATTTGTCGGGCTAGTGACGGTGTTCTGAGGAGGGGTTTGGTTGATGACCACAATTGCAGGCGGCCACAAGCACCCTCCGCCGCGTGTGCCGATTGTGCTAGCGGAGGAGTTGCCGCCGCGCCACACACAGCTGGATGCTCTTCGTGGCAGCAGGTACTCTCTCAGCTCCTCACGAGGTTGCCAATCGCCTATTAATGTCTGCACAGCGGTGCAGAGCTTGGCGGTGCCCCTTAATCACGCTGTGAGCTGTGGCTCCTGGGTCTGGTCGTTTGGAGTCCGAGTCTTTGAGTCAACAGCCTGGAGCTTAGGGAGCAATGCAATGCAGTGTTTGCCTTTCATGATTCTTAAAGACAGAAAGGGCGAGCCTGGGGTAGGCAGCCATGCGTTTGATTGCAGTAGTTCAACAAGCAAGGCGCTCCATTTTACCTCGCACAGCCAGAGGGAGTTTGTCTCCTTCTGATCTATTGACGATTTCAGTGGACTGCTGTCTGAGAGCAGCCAGGTGCGTCCCTTTGACGTCGTTGTGATTGGCGGAGGCGCCACTGGCAGTGGCGTGGCTGTGGATGCTGCAACCAGGTCACGCCCCACTGTCCGTCTGACATCTCCCAGAGCTGGAATTTAGATGGCTACTTGCATCTGCAGCTTCATATGGGAAAAGGTGGTGTGCACATTGTGCTCCGAGCTTCTTAGGAGCTCGCACCAGTACTTGCAGGCGAGAACATGGTCTTTCCAAACATATTGCCTGAGTACAAAGCCTGAGGTCGCTGAGAGGTCAAAGCTGGGGTACTGGAAAGGCTGTGATGGACACCTGCAGAGCTTACTATTGCATATACGAGCGAGCTGCAGGGGCCTTCGTGTGGCTTTGGTGGAGCGTGAGGACTTTGGAGCGGGGACTTCCTCGCGTAGCACTAAGCTCGTCCATGGAGGTCGTCACTCATGAGCAGACTAGTAGGAGCTAAGGCCATACAGTGCTTATGCCAACCTCCTCCATGAGTAAATGTCAAAACATGTTGCTCACAGAATGTCGTGTCTATCAGGGGTCAGGTACCTAGAGAAGGCGTTCTTCCAGCTGGACTTGGGCCAGTTAAAGCTCGTCTACCACGCGCTTGCTGAGCGAGCAAATATTCTGAGGAACGCTCCCCACCTGACCTCTGCTCTGCCTACAATGACGCCCTGCTACTCCTGGTGGCAGGTGCCCTACTATTGGGTGGGCCTCAAGGTATAAGCTCACATTCATGCACTACACATAGATGGAGATTGCAGTACGTGCAATCGCTATGGCTGCTCAGGTTCAGTTTAAGCTTTGTGGAAAGTAGAGCTTGCTTCGAATAATTCATTGTCAACAATGATATATGTAGTGCATGTAGGGTGCGGAGGGCATGTATAAGGTCCGAGTTCTCAGGCACATGTGAGATCCTTCAGAGTCCACTTAATTACCTAGGGAGTACAGGCGTATGACCTGGTGGCAGGGCAGAAGATGCTGCATCTGTCGCGGTTCTGCACGGCCAAGGAGTCGCTTGAGGCGTTCCCCACGCTGGCTCCAGTAGCCTCTGGGACCAACTCCCTCAAGGGCACAGTGGTCTACTATGATGGCCAGATGGATGACTCCAGGCTCAACGTTGCCCTTGCCTGTACGGCTGCTCTTGCAGTACGTATTACTGCCATCCTTGCTTGCGGCCTATCTGGCTAGGCAACATGTCAGTCTTTCAGATCAAGCTGTCGCTGGATGATAAAGTAGCACAAACACCTCTCGCTCTCTGTGACTCGCCCTTTTGACTTCGTCACTTCTTCGGTCCCTTCACTTGCTTTTTCGCATGTATAGGCTATTTAACCACTTTGTCGTGTCTAGAAACCGCTGTGAGACCAGCCAGTTGGTAAATAATTGAGTTGGCAGTGCTTCTGCATTACACCAGTGTAGTCTTGAGCTAGGAAAGGCCGCTCCATAACCATTGTCAGCAGGGTAGTATCAGATGGGCAAGAGGGGAAAAGCAAAGGCTATCGCTTGCTAAGTAGAAGTAGCAGCAGGAAGCCGCAGAGCAGCTTGTTGCTCACACCTATGTGCTTGTCTCTGTATTTGACAACTTATGCACTCGACATTTGCTGCTGGTAGGGTGCAGCAGTACTAAATCATGCAGAGGTCATTGGGCTTCGCAAGAACGATATGACCGGCACAGTAAACGGCGTCCAAGTCCGTGACTGCCTTGGTGGAGGAGTTTTCAGTGTCTACGCCAAGGTTGTCATCAACGCGGCTGGACCCTTCTGTGACAGGTGATTTTTGGTACAATATGCTTGTACACTCCCACTAAAGCATGCAATATTGCTGGACCCTTACAGTATGTGTTACCAGCTTGATATCAGTCTGTAATTAGAGTTAGGCATCACAGTAAGGCCAATCTCAGTAGGCATGAAGTGATGCCACCGACAACCACTATAGCTTGACTCCTCAAGCTGACTTGTCCGCTTGATGCCAGCGTGCGGCAGATGGCAGACCCCAGTGCACCACCAATGATTGAGGGCAGCTCAGGAGTACATGTTGTACTGCCAGACTACTACAGCCCTAATAATATGGGCTTGATTGTGCCCAAGACGAAAGATGGACGAGTGGTATTTATGCTTCCATGGCAAGGCAAGACTTTAGCAGGCACCACAGACTCCAGTGCTGCTATCACAATGCGACCAGAGCCCAAGGAAGATGAAATTGAGTTCATTCTTGATGCTATAGGTGATTACCTCACAGTGAAGGTAAGAGTGCACCGAATTTAGTACAGGAGAGGCTGGTATAGGTAACAAATTGAAGAATGAATGTAGTTTTTTCCTGTGCAGTCAGCAGTTGCTGCCATGACCTTCTACTTCTGTGCTGATTATCCTGATGCGTATATCAAAGGACATAGCTTACCCATGTGTGCCTGGCTTCAGGTGAGAAGGTCTGACGTGCTGTCTGCATGGAGTGGGATTCGCCCTCTGGCCACTGATCCCAATGCAGTAGAGACGGCCAATATTTTGAGGGATCATGTGGTAGCTGTGGGTGATGACAAGCTTGTAACCATCACAGGCGGCAAATGGACAACGTACCGCAGGTCAGATTCAATGTGCACTGCTCAGTACCTGATGTAAGCTGCCTGGTGATGCACAGGCTTGGCTGTCAAGTAGGTCCAACCCAACTGCTCTTTTCTCTTCCAGCTGCTGATCAACGTATCTCATTGGTCATTACATGGGCAGCATGGCTGAAGATGCACTGGATGCAGCCATCAAGGCAGGCCGCTTGGAGCCCTCAAGCCACTGTGTCACAGAGCACGTGCCCTTGGTGGGCGCTGAGGACTACACACCGGCGCTCTTCACGCAGCTAACGCAGCAGTATGTACGCATGAAAAGATCCAAAGTATCCAATCGGCTTGTACCCGGCATCATGGACACTGCCGCTGCCAGTCACCTGGCGCGGGCTTATGGAGATCGAGCACATGTAGTTGCCGGCATTGCCCAGGTTTGAATTGCCTTCCAGCCATTGATCTTGTTGGAGGACTGTGCTCATTGATGTGCTCAGAGGTAGAGCCAGTTAGGTCTTGCGTGAAGCAGCCAATCTTGAAGACAGAATAGCAACATTTCTGCTCTCATAGGGTGCTCAAGGTCCCCAATCTGAGGGACTATGATCAATGACGTGTGTCCTGGATACGCTCCCAGTCTTTCAGTCTCGACTGACCAGAATAGAGATTGTTGAAGTTGTAGCCAAGACCTGATTAACAGATCCCAAGCGAGATCTCATGTGTATCTGCCTTTTGCAGAATGAAGGCCTCGGGAAGAGGCTAGCCCACGGCTACCCTGTCCTTGAGGCTGAGGTAGCATACACAGCAAGGCAGGAGTACTGCGAAACAGCTGTGGATTTTCTGGCGAGAAGGTCTCGGCTGGCCTTCCTGGACACACATGCAGCTAGCACTGCACTGCCCCGCGTTGTTGAGATTCTGGCAGCTGAGCATCACTGGGGGAGCAGGAGACAGAAGGAAGAGCTGGCAGAAGGCACCAAGTTTTTGAGGACATTCAAAGCAGCGGAGAATGCAAAATTTGTGGATGGAAAGCATGGCCTTGGCCATCTCTGGCCTTCGTGATCTGGAGCATCATTGTGTATGCAGCGGAGCACTCTCAGCGGGGTGGCATTGTGTGCCCGCTTGCAGAAGACCAGATTTATGTTACACAACTGCCAGATGGGACCCGTTAACTGTAGATAGAATCATACCTGCTGGCTGACTTCGAGCAGAGGTAGAGAATAAAAGAATTGAGCATCCAACCTGGATGCATTTGTACAGATTGACATGCTACGCCCGCTTTCTGTGACAGTTTTGGACCTACACAGGAGCAACAGCTCAACAACAAAATTACTGCCCAACCTACCTAGTGTGCAATCCTGACAGATGTAAGCATATACGAGCGGAATCATGTAGCTCTGCTGCGTCCACTGCCTGAGATCTCCAAGAGGCCTCGACTTTGCACAGTCAGCTGCCTCCTTTTGCTGTCCTCCTCGAGTTCCTCCTGCCGCCTCCTGGTCTGCTCCTCGTCAAAAATCTTCACTGGCAGCCAGTCAGGCCATCTCCACGTGTCACCCTCGTGTAGATGTTGACCAGGGACTTCGTCGGACAACATGGCAGTCAGGCGACGCAAGCGCATCTCCTGAAGTTCCAAGTAGCCCCACTGAGCTCCGGTTCCCACGCCCGCAAACAACAAGGCCATAGGCAACATACGAGCTCGACCACCTGTTATTGACCAAGCCGACAAAATGTCACGCCTCTGTAAGAATGGCTAGATTAGGGTGCACTGCAGATCATTATACATGTTTTGCAAGGGTACAGCCTGCACTGCAACTCCTGCTCTGCTTTTGCGACATACATTCAGAGGAACAGAGAGGCTTCCTTATATGGAAGGCTTGTCCTCTTTGATGAGCGGAATAACAACATAACGACAATGCCTACCCGAGAGGCTGCTGCACCATCATGCAACGAGCCATGCAGACGTGTCTGCAAGCATGGTGTGCTTGCAGACAAGCTTTCCTACTTGTACCTTGAATGCCACCAAGGGCTGCTCCGCTGGCAAGACCGGCCAGGAAACTGTCGCCCAAATTGTTGGGCTGAGTGAATCGCAATTCCCGCACTAACTCTTGCATGGCTGCATCATCCAAGTTGAATGTTGCTGTGCGTGATGCAACAACGGTGTGCCACTCGCGAATTCCCAGCAGCCACAGCCTGTCACGGTGAGCAGGCAGCAGCTAGCACCAGTTGCCTAAAGTGGCACAAGAGGAAGCCTGTGCCAGGAGAGCGCGCAACAGCAGCAACAAAGTCACACTTACCAGAAAACATGGCCGTGGCAATAACGAAATTTGAGGCGACGGCAACAGTAGCAGGCGCCAGAGTCCTTCCGTGAAGTGCGCCGCCCACGAGGCCACAGCCCAGCCCCGCAAGTGCTGCATCAAGCAAAGCCATGCACGCGAGAACGGACGAGCACACCGCACTGTGAGACCATGGCAGCGAAGCCGCACCTCTGGCTGCGCGTGCGGAAGCAGGGCCAAGAGGGGGCTCACCGCCGGCAACGGTGCGGCCGAGGATGCGGGCCTGCCAGCCCGCGCTGCCGTCGTAGTCAGCCGGCCGCCGGTGTGCCGCCATGCCCAGCTCAGGCTCGGCGCCAGGGCAGGGCTGTGGCCCCGGTGTCGCCACGGGAACAGCGGCAGTAGGGGGAAGGGGTGTCACAAGCAAGCAGCACGATGAGGACAGTGCTGCTTGCTCCCAGGGCGGCGGATGTCGTCGCAGCCGCCGCCGGGCTCGCCGACGGCGCCGACTTCTGGTGCTGTTGCTGTTGCTGTAGCTGTAAGAAAGTGGCTCTCCCGAAGGGTTTAGGTTTAGGGGGTGCGGGCTGTCAATAGCCAGGCCGTAAGAAAGATGGCGCGCCCTTAGACAAGATAGGCTGGCCAAGCCAGCCCAAAAAGAATGGACATTATCCAAAGCCAAAAAGAGGTGCCGGTAAAGAGTTGACAAGGTTCGAAGGGGCCGAAAAGCGAGTGCTATGAGGTCTAGAAGTGAGCTCTTCCGAAAGGGAAGAGCAACCAGCTAAGGTGCCACCAGCTAAGGCTCGACCAGCTTTCTGGTGCAAAGCATGAACCTGAGCTCGCTGCAAACCGGCTGACACACGACGTTGGAAAAACGACAAATAGGCTGACGACATGCCCATCTCGGCTGGCTTATCCTCACGTCGTGCATACCCTAGACTTGCAATGTTCTCAAGTAGAGTATGGAAACGAGGATCCTTTTAGCCAAAGGTGTCAAATCACGGCTGGTTAGAGGTGATCGCTACGGGGATAGTGGACTGCAGCTTTCTCTGCTCTGCACTACCCACTGCGTGGCCAGCGATGTGGGTAGATGCTGGACTCTTGTACGCCTCTGTCACAACGACATCAACCAAGGCTCGTGGACCTCAAAGGGGGACAAGGGCTGTGAAAAGCCAGCCCAGAAAGGATAAACAGGGGTCAAAGGGCCGATAAAAGGGCTGAGCTTTAGGGATCAAGAGCGCTGGTGGGAGAAGCTCATGTAAAGAGGTGGCGACTGCTGTAAAAAGAAGATGCAACTAACTGAGATTGACTCTTTCAGTAGAGGGCGATGGCTGTGATTGGCCAGCCCAAAGAAGAAAACGAACACAGTACGAAGGGGACACAGAAGCGGATACAGCGACTCAAGTGGCCACTGGGTGCTCAAATATCCCCTGTTGAGCAGCCGTAGGTCAGACAAACTAGTCTCCGGGTAGCAGGTTGGAAGAGCTCTTTCTCCTGATCGGGTCCTCGCGTGACCAGTCTGTCAGGCCACCAGCCTTGGAGGCACCAGCAGAGGAAAGATGAAAGAAGTGGGCAGTGGTTATAAACGCCCCAGCCCAATTCTTGAAGGAGGCGGGCATAAGGTGCAGCCTGGCCAGGCAAGGCGGTCGCTCCAGGCTCCTCCCGGCTCCAGGCTGCGGCAAGGCCACCCCCCGCTTGCCAAGAATGGCTAGCCGCAAACCCTGCAGCATAAGTCGCCAACCCCTTTGTGCAGCTCCCTGGCCTAGTAACACTGCTGAACCACTGGCACAGACAGGCTCCCTCCTCCCTTCCTGCATAATGAGGTCAACGTCAGTGCTTGACTATGACAAGCACTGAAGAGATTCCTGACAACAGTCTCAATGCATGATGGTTTTGGATGCTGCTGGAAGCGATATTAGACAGCTCTTGGCAATCTTTTGTGTGGCCTCATACCTAAGCGCCAAGGCACATATGAATGCCTCGAAGTCATTGGATTCTCGTAGCTAAATGAACGTGCGCAGAAAGACTTCCATCGCTTCATCATGACGATGCCTTTTCTCCACCTCTGCAGCTTCTATGAGATCTGCTTGACTGATCTTCCTCTTCACCTCCTCACGCAGTGCCGCCTGGTCGAGTAACATCAACAAGGTCAAACGACCGTCAAAACATCATGCCAGTGATGTAAAGGACGTTATTCTGGCATTAAAAAGTCATCCTAGAGAGGTGTTACCTTAGCAGCCGCACGAACTGTTGCAGAACTAATGGGACTGCTGGTGAATTCGAAACGTCGCCCCAATTCCTCAAAGTCCACATCTTCAGACAGTGGCACCTGCACATTCGCATCCTCTTGTGAGCCCGTATGACTATATGACGACTTCTTCCCAAGATGGAACATCAAGATGGTGATGGTGCGCTCAGCCATTGCAAACATGTAGTTTGCAGGTAAACCTTTGCAGGCAGAAGTGTACGCCACATGCGGGCACGAACAGCCGCATCTGGTTGCTTGAACTCTACAACATGCTTCAGCCGCCTGACCAACTCGGAATCCAGACGGTGAATCATCCCTGCCTGCAGACGTGTGGCAGCTTCATTAGCCAGGTGGCTCCTTCAGGGCCAAGAGCTGCACAGAGCCTGATTTCGGCACAGGGGCATAATGATGCAGCTGTCAAGTCACATGCTGCTGCTGCTACTGCTGCATACAACTGGCTAACCTTGCATCCCAGCTTCTACTTAGCAAGCACTGAGTTGCATCAAGAGCCCAAGCCGTCCAGCCAGCCTTAAATGTGGAGTAAACCTGTGCATGATTTGCAATCAAGATGCAGAGCCCCGGAAAGCGCTCAAGCTCATGGAGGACAAGCCCTATTGCTCGTGGGGCCCAGACAGATACACTGCCAATGCTTCCCTCCTCCTCAGATGCCATTATCTACATGTGAGTAACAGGTCTTAATCAAAGGGAGACTCAGGTTGTTGCAGCAATTCATTAGTAGCTTAACAAGCACTTGACATGCAAAGTACAGCCCTACATTGAAGCGCACTGAACTTGACCAACCAACCAAAGCAACTTCTTGCCCCATAGGAAGTTGAGTACATCTTAATGAATTGCAGAGATATCATGAGAAGGCTGAAGGTAAGTTGCACCTGAAAATCGTCGAGAACAAGGACAGCATCCATGAGGCGAGCATCTTTGAAGACTGCTCCAATGCTACTGCCCTTTTCTCCACCTTCTCGCACCAGTAGCTGAGCACAATTAACCACCTGGACCACATCGCAATCCATCTACAACTGAAACTCGAGACAAAGAAGCCCATACTGGCCACAACCACTGAGCTCGACTTGGCTAATCATCGAATGGGCCACACAGGCAATGCTTTACACAAGCATTCAATGTAGCGAACGAAGCAGAAATCAACCTATCTTGCATGTCCTTGTGCCATTTGCAGAAGTCTCAAGCAAAGGGGAAGATTGCCTTGAGTGGCCGACCAAGCTCAAAACCAAGAGCAGCAGCAGCTGACGACTTTCCAGTGCCGTGTGCGCCCCAGAACAAGCACGCCGCCCCAAGGCGGCTGTTATCAAACTCCCATTGGCCTACCAGCACCCCCCTGGCCTTCTCAAACTCCACCAATGCCGCCATGCTGGCACGCAAGCTGGTGCTGAGCTGCAGGCTATCGAGGCCGGTGGTGGGCACCACCCGATGACTGAATGACTTCATCTGCCACAAACAGGGGGACAACGCCAGCATCAAAGTTTTGATGCCCAGGGCTGCTGGAATAAGTAGCCAAGACCCAGCGAGTGGCAAAAGGAATGGGCCCAACTGTGGCCAAGTATGAAGCTGAGTGCGTCCCTGGCTCTCAGATCTCAACATGATGATATGCCAGGATCGCCTGGCACGTCACTATGACTCGGTTTTGGGGGGATTGGTCGAGACCGAGGACCGGAGCTTTCAAAACGTACTGATAATGACCGCAAGAGGCACGGAGCTGACACAAACGTAGAGGCGAGCCCATACCTGGAGGCTGCCCCTCATCTGGAGACTGCATCCCTCCGTGATATCAGCCATAGTGACGAGCGGCTTGGCGGCATCCCGTGATATAGCTTGCAGAAGAGCACTCATTGCTGCATTCTTGATGTAGCCTCCTGTCAGCTCGTACCTGTGGGACGAAGGACCAGCTTCAGCTCTGCACCACAACAGATCAAGGTGCATTGCAATCCTGACAGCAGATTCTTCCAGGCCATCTCTAGCTATGGTAGGAGATGCTGCTTGCCGGGAGCCAGATGCTCTCTAGTAGCAATTACCAACCTCAGGGCTATCAGGTCCCAGTCAATGTCAAGACTAAGGGGCAAGCGGGCTGTTACAAGCTTCCAGATCTTCCGCCTCTGTATGTGATCTGGGGGGCGAAACTCACTCACGCACCTGCCAGGTGACCAGCAAGGAGCCCCTTTTCAGAGCAAAGTGAGTGTTCAGTGCAGCTGCAACTACTTGTAGCTATCAAGATAGCATGCAAAGATAGCACTGCAATACAAGGCCACTAATGAGGTCCTGACCCAAGCCTAAGAGCCAACTTATCCAGTAGATTTGCAGATTTGCAATTTTTAGGTTTGCAACAACATAGGCACAAGCTAGTGCAGTATCATCACTTGGCTTTACATTATTCGCCGATGCATGGCTTCGTCAAGATCAAGGGGCCGGTTGGTGGCAAGCATGATGATGCCTTCGTGCTTCTCAATCTCAGTGAGCAGGGAGCTCAAAACCGCGTCTCCCCCCTTCTCCCTCTGAGTACTTGCAGGAAGCAGACAATGAGCATGCCTTCAGACTTTCTGCAATTGCAAGACAGCCTGAGGAGCTGCTCATGAGTGAAAGACCATAAGCAGGAGAAGCAGTAAGAGCAATGCGCACCTGAGCAAAGATGGCTTCACACTCGTCGAAGAAAAGAATGGCATCGTTCATCTCAGCCTCCCTGAATAATCCTCGCAAGTTGCTGCTCTGATCCTCGTCCCTACTACGCAGGCCAGCACCAGGAGAGTAGAGCGACTGGAAGTCTACTAGGAGTACACGCTTTCCTGCAGACACCATCAGGAGACAAGCTGAGCTAGGCACTACTTCTTGGAGTAGCTATGCAAGGACCAAGATTATTGCAACTGCACCTGCTAGATTGTCAAGCAGAATGTCTGAAAGATAGCAGACAAGGAAGTCAACAAACAAGACAGCAAGGACACAGAAAGCTTGCAAAGGGCTGCTGTGGTAAGTGCAATGCTTGATGCAGTGCAGACAGACCTAGGTGATGTGCCACAGCATTGACAGTCATCGTCTTTCCAGTGCCAGAGGCCCCACTGAGAAGTACCACCAGGCCAGCCCCAGAAGTGGTGTCATCCATGCCAGCAGTCTTCCTATATATCCTGAATTTGCCAAAATTCTCTACACTCCTCACAAGCAGCTCCTTCTGCTCCTCTGGAAGGACCACCTGCTCCATACCAACCTGCAAAGGTTCACGGGATCTAGTCAACCCGATGCAACAACCAGACTGCTATACACTAACTCTGGCATGCAATCATTGGATGGACTTGGCTGGCATACAAGGTGTGCTCAACTATTCGCCTGTCAGAGTGGTACTTCAACAATCAACAGTGACTATAATGAGTTCGCGAAAGTAGAGAAGCAACCGCAACATGTCAAAATGCACAGACCGTACCAACTTGCACGATTTGCCAGTACAAGCACCAGCAGTTCTGGCCTCCAGAGTAAGTGTCACAGGAAGTGGGTCATTTCAGACATGAAAAAGACATGCTCGCAGATCAGAAGCTTGAGCACATGACAGGCTTGTCTTAGCAGAAGCTGACACGATGTTACCTTTGGGGTGTACAGGTGGGAGCCTTCAATAAGCTCTGTGATCTCTGTGTCGAGGCCAGCAATCCAGTCCAGGAGCCTCCTGTCCAACTCTAGCTGCTGCTCCATCAGATCTCCGCTTCCCCTCGCATACAAAGAGCTCTTCACCTTGACCAACCCCTTGGCCACCAACTTAGACGACTTGTAGAAGTACTTGCGAGCAAGCACCTGCCAGCTCAGGCATTTTCCGTGGGTAAATTTGCAACAACTGCAACAAGTGCACCATTGGCAAACAACCAAGTAGATCACAATGCTCCTTGAAAGACTCACCTGCTCCTTGAAAGACTCAAACTGCACTGTCAAGACGTCCTTGACCTACACCATAAGAAAGCAAGATTAGCTTGACATAGCCAGGATCGAGATGATATGGCAAGGAGCGAGATGAGGGTTTCCTTCAAGGAGCTTACAACAATGTACCTCAAGTCATATTTGTGGCATCTGTCAACACAATCATGCTATCACAGATGCCTCGGCTAGTGTGTCTGGTGTGATTTTTACTGATCAATTTCCGTCCTTTGTATCTGTAAGAGAGTCTGATTCACATTCACCAGCGTTCCTAATGGGAACATAACCACCTGTAGGTATAAGTTGCACTCACGAGTTTGCTAGTGGGGTCTGTTTATAAGCTCAGGTGTGAAAGGTACAAAAGGAGAAGAGACAAACTCGGTGGACATGATGTCTGATACCTGCACCCCGTCTGCAGCTCGCCTGTAGGAGCCCTCGCCATCCACTTCAAAGGCACCTTTCACCAAGGGTGAGATCGCCAACCCTGTGCCCTGCCTGGCTTGTCAGCTACCCAGCACACAAGAAGAATCATAACAAATCTGGCAACATTCAACGGTCACTGGAGCCGTGTAGACCAATTGGATTGAAGTTGTGACCTGTTAGACCACTTCCTCAGCACTTTCTGACAGCCCCTTCACTCAACACCTCATCTAAGTCATTGTTGGAGGAGCTCACCAACAAGCATCAGGACGACAAACTTCTCAAAGTCATCCAGTCCCAGCTTTCTTGCAAGTGCCTGCAGGTTGAGCTTGACATATGTCAGGCTGTTAACAAGCCTTGTGCGGTTAGAGGCTTGCAGCAACACCATCGCACACACATTCCAATAAACATAGCAAGCTGAGAATGAGAGGTGGACTTTTGGTGAAATTTGATACAGAGGCAACATAGCAGGTGCCCAATGTCTTCAAAAGATCTTGAGTACGTTTTGCTGCAAGGAGCAGCCAAGCGCTTATTTACACGAAGTGACAGAGTGCTGCGACACTGCTTGGACTTGTACTCGTCTTAGAGGCATGGTCAGAGATCCAGGCTGAACCTCTAGACGAGGCAGTTGGTACGATGCCACCGCAAGTTCTGTGGCCCGCAAGCGTTCCTGAAGCCGCGACTGGGCAAATCTCAGCTTGGCGCGAAGCTCTCTTATGCTGGAGGTCTGCAATGGAGGTAGCCAAATCAAGCTGTCAACCCCTTGTCATATGAAGCTGCCAGGCTTCTAGAGAAGAGCAAAGGAGCTATTTTCAAGTGACCAGCAGCTGAGTATTCTCAGCGGTGCTGCATGCACTGCCATGCAATGCAAGGGCGAGTGCAAGTACAGGATGGCCAGGGACGACTTGCACAGCTCTTCTGGACAGCGAATGACGTGAGAGCAAGTCGATAGACTGCTCTGCTTTCATAAAGAGGAACATGCCTTGGATGGGCGGTCGAACCAGGCTCTCTCGTCAGTGCCTGCCTCCTTCATGTCCTCTTTGTGCCGGGCTCTGGCTATTCGCAGCATCAGCGACAGGACCTGCACCTTTTGGCTGCACTTCAGTATTCCTCATGGTGGTAGAAGTCCATTCCTCCACCAAGTAGCACAAAGGGCAGGATGTTGACAATCTCTCATGAGCCTCTGCTTATTGCAGTGCTCGAGACTTTCAGTTTTTCTTGCAAATGACTGCCTCGTCCACCTGGAAAGCGTCATCAAGATACTCGAGGCTGGACTTGTACAATCCAAGCTGCTCATCACCATCCAAAGTCCCATTAGCATCCTCATTGCCTCTGGAGCTCTCAGAAGCCAGCGCCGCTGTGTGATTGCCAGCTCCCGCTGCGCTGCTGCGCGGAGTGCCTGGCCCCGAGTCGCTCGCATGTGGGGGACTATGACACACTGGGCCATGCTTGGCCCTCTTAGCACCCACGCTCTGCTCCAGCTGCCGCAGCTGGGAAGCAATGTCCCCATCAAGCTCCTCCTCCTCCTGCTCCTCGTCATCTGCAACTCACCACAGCTGTTCATTAGTGAATGGTTGATGGCAAGTGCTGACAGCTTTGGATAGCCCGTCGGGCAAGTGACTTGAGAATATTTGGTAAGCTCATCTGACCACTTGTCATCGCATCCGGAAGGATCCGGTCGGCTGGAGCTGCTGGGCCAACACTAGGCTGTACTGCAGCCTCGGACTCGAGGCCGAGCCCAGTCTCCATCCCCTTCGCCAACGGTGCTCCAGACTCCTGGCAGAGCAGGTTGCACTTCCGCAGTAAAACAAGCTGCTCCAAGAACAGGCTGTACTGTCGTAATTGCTCGCTGATCAAGTATTGACCAAAACAGGCAGGACTCCACCACCTTTAGCAGCCTTTGTCATGTCACAATACGCATATTAGTTTGATGCACAGTGACCCTGACTCCACATGCATTGACCCTTTGCACAAGTCATCATGCACAGCTACTGGGCTCAAGGCTGAGGGCTAGCCTGGGAGCTTCCACCAAGCACCGAGAGAAGCTCTGTGTGGGTGAGCTTGAGCCGCTGCTCGCTTGTGATGGACCGCCCGAGCAGCACAGCTACAGCCTCTCTTGTCATGCGCAGGTTTTTGTCTTCGTACTCATCCTGACATAGACCAAGCTTCAACATCAAGGCTTCAATGCAAGCACATAAGGACTGAGTACGGGCAAGGTGTGGCCCGCAAACTTGACACAAACTTGAGCTTAACCCCAATATTGACTGCCATTGTTTCGCCTGAGAGAGCCTGGCAACAAATAGTCGCTGCAAGGAGTAAAGCAATAATGATATGAAGGCACTCTGCGAGCCAGATAGACAATCTCCTTAAGTCAGGTAAGCTAATTGACAATTTTCTATAAGGTGCTGGTATGTGAGTAAACGTAAGAGTATGACTAAGGAACCTGTCAATCTCCAGAAGCATAATCGCCAAGCATGCTTGCAGAAATCTGAGAAGCAAGCCCACTTCTTCATGCACTCGAGAGATCCCGCCTACACCTTTGGGTGTAAGACCTTGTGGGCTTTGAGGTGTGACTCCCAGATGGTGAAAAGGGCACGTTCATGAAAACATCATGGTTCGTCACAATTAACAGAGAGAAAGGACACAGCCAGGAAGGGAGCCTGCAACTGCTGGAGCAGGAAAGGGGCGTGTTGGGAGAGTAGTTTGCTGTCAAGAGAGCAGTGAGCTCAGGTCCTGTTTGTGAGGTGGGGTTCTGGCTTGCCAGTGTAGGTATGCCTACCCCCTGCTCGACGATGATGCCATCCACCATGTGCAGCCGCTTCTCTACGACAAAGTCCTCCAAGTCCAGGGTGCTCATGCTGCACAGCTCCAGGTGCGACTCCTTGTCATCATACTTGCCTCCTGCAGCACATGCACGGGAGCAAGGGAAGGAGGCAATGCTGAGACTGCAGGTCACTGTGGCTTCTGGAGGAGCGGATGACCTCCTGGGCAGACCTCGCACTGGTATGGAGGACTTGCACAGACACTGGTTGCCATGGTGGCGGCAGTGCCCGGGAGTATCGAGTGCATGTGCGAATACCGAAGGCACTCCGCAGGCACTGCGAGACAGTGGCGCCGCGGACAAAGAGGAGCTGGAAGAGGTCGGCCTCGCGCGGCGTGAGTCGGTAGCGGTCGACGACGCGGAGAACGAGCGGCAGGCTGCCCGGGGGCGTGTCCGCCAGCCGCGCCTGCGCCCGAGCCTCCACGTCGGCCAGCAGATTGTCCAAGAGCCGCAAGGCGCTCAGCCTGCGAGGTGCGTGCACGAGCACCTCGGCAGCGTCAGCAGGTGTGCCGTTTGGCCAGCACACGCCAGCCTGAGCCCCGAGCCCGAGCCCGGGCTCGAGGTGGAGTCACAGTCGCCGGGCCGACATCCCCGTCTGGCTGCGGCTGCGTCCACGGCTGTGACGATAGGACGTGGCAAGAGCTCGGAGGGCGAGCAGGCGGGAGGGAAGGGAGGGGGTCGGGGAGGACTGGCCTGGCAGCGGGAGAGGCGGCCGCGTCGTCGGCAGCGGGGCCCGCCGCGACGGCGCGGCGCAGCNCGAAGTCCGCCAGGAGCGCCAGCAGCTCGGGGCTCCGCGCCGGCGCGGGCGCCTCGGCGGCCATGGCGGGCGCCGGACCAAGGGCAGCAGCGGCAATACTCCTGGCAGCTGTCGAGGGGCCAGTCAGGGTGACGCCCCGCGCACTGACGCTGCGGCTGACGGCGCGAGGGGACCTCCTCCTCCTCCTCCCATGGCAGCGCCGCTCGCCCGCTCGCTCGCCTCGCTCGCCTGCCCTGCCGCGCTGGCGGCAGTGGACCGCACAGTGCAGCGCGCGAGAGCTTCGCACGCACGCTCGGCTGCCTCGCCGCGCTGGGATGCGCGGCGCCCGCCGAACGCGGCGTCCCCCGCCTCGTCGAGCGATTCGGCCCTCGTCGAGCGCCCTCCGCACGTTCACCCATGCATCCTACGAGCACAGTCTAAGCTACGGAGCACCAAAGTAGAACCGTGACAGCAGCTTCTGTCATTTCTACGTCCAAGTGGCTGTTATGTCAGTTGTGCACAGCTCATTGAGAGGGTGGCCGTCCAGTGGCCGAAGACCCCGTGGCGTATGTACAATTTGGAGAGGTCCAAAATAATGTGAATGGGTGAGAGTCACTGATTTCTCTTCTCAAGCGAGGTTAGAAGCCGGAAGTCGAAGTTGGTCAGTGGCCTGGAAGCTGCTCAAGGTGCTCGCCTTTGCACAGGGGCTGGTAGCGTCGGGTGAAGGATACCATGACCTGGCAACCAAGCCCACTACGGGCTGTCAGCTATCGCTGAAAGGCCGGGCAGCAGCACGTGGCAGACTTGCTTCTTGAGAGCTGGCGAGGAAGCGCAGTGGGATAAAGTGATGCGGCACAGTCGCTTGTGCAGAGGCCAAGATTCTGACCATGATATGCAGCAGGACGATGTAGACGAGTATCAGGAAGGATCTGCGAGAGACGCGGCCAACTGGAGCAGCATCGGCGGAGGCACTTCCGGCACCCACGCTGCGGTCGCGCCTCAACCACTCCTTCCTGAGCCTGCGCACTCTTGTGTCTTTGGCTGTCGCAGGAGCCTTGCCAGCCTGGCCAACAGCGAGTTGCCCACTGAGTGCCCAGCGTGAGAATGAGTGCCCGGCGTGAAAGTGTTCCTTGACTGCTAAGGAACAACACTCTGTACGAGCAGAACTTGCATGAGAATGTCCTGATTAGGAAGAGATGCCCAGAGGCACGCAGCTCTCTCAAGTGCTCTAGCACTGCTCGGTGACATGCACGGCAGCAAGCAGGCAGCCTGACAGCCAGAGCCTCAGACAAACGCCAAGTCGGCCGGTGCAATGTGACAGGGGCTGGTCTTGCTCACCTCAACATCCTGGTTGCCTGCCAGCAGCTGTGTGGACTCCAGGCCCAGCCCCTCCAGCGGGCTGCGCTGAGGAAGCAGAAGCTGCGGCTTGCCACCAGCCTCGTCAGCAGACTCCAGGCTTAGCTGCCCAGCTGCAGGGGTCGGTGGGACTGCTGTTGCCCCTCCTTTGACGGCAGACGTTGAGCCCTGGCTCGCCACGAGCTGTGCCTCTCCGCCAACACGGGACCGCAGCTCTGCAGAATGTGGTGCAACCTGCGCATCCCCTCTTAGTCCTTCTCCATTTGCGACCTGCAACCAGGACTGCGCTTCAGCAATTTCACGTTTTGCAACAGAGCCACCTGCCAAGGCTGCACTCAGGTACCAAAGTCACTGCGTGCACTTGTGCAGGCCTAGTAACAATGAGCAGATAACAGACTGGTCAAAGGCTGTGCACCCTACCTTGGAGGGCTGTCCTCGTCTGAAGCCAGCCACCAGCTCAGCATGCTGCCTTCTCAGTTCCTCCCCTTCCGATGACAGTTGCAACAACTTACTTTCCAGACCTAGGACCTGCGAGTCCATTGGCAGGACATTAGCACTGACCATCTGATGCCAACATGGAGGCAATCTGCGCCACTGTAGCAGGTGTGCTTGGCCAGGTGTACTTGTACACATCCCCGTCTGCCTGTACCTTGTCCTTGAGCACTTCCAAGGATGCCTCGGCCTCGCTTGCATGCTGCTCCTCAGCTGCTCGAGCCTCCGACTCCCTGCTGAGCTGCTTCTGATAGTCCCTTTTCTCCTCATCGTGCAGTAGGCGCAGCTGCAAGGACAGGGCTTGTGCAGCCTCCAGCTCGGCTTCCTGGTGCTGCACCTTTGCCTGCAACAATTGCTAGCGGACATGAGCGGAGCTGAGAACCTCCAAACTGTTGCTGCCACGTTCGACAATGTCTTACAGGGGCGTCAATCACAAGCTCATTAATGACGTCACCTCAACATACCTCAAGCTCAGCCGCCCTGGCAGCTTGGCCACTAGACTCGGCCTCCAAGTCAGCAATCCGCTTGAGAGCTGTGTCCCTCTCTTGCTCCAGGTCCTGGGGCAGTCTGATAGCTGTCAGCCACATTACATAGCTTCATTACTGAACAACGTAACACTGTTGCATGATTTGCCACCAGCAGAGGCAGGTGCATGGCTGATTGGAGATGGCATGCAAGGAATTGCAATGAAGACGGACCGCTTGGATCTTGGCAACGGCAGTCTTCACAGCTGCATTGAAGGTGCGAGCCCTGCGCTCCGTCTGCTCCTGCAGCTGCTGCATGGCTCCCTCCACCTGTTGCGAGGAGGCAAATTCCAGGGCACCAACATTTTGGGTTTCCAAATATGACTTTCTGCAGTCAGAAACTCAAGACTCATGTCTTGGATCAGCCAATGACTTTACATAGCAGGGATATGGCATCGCCATGGGCTACCTCGGCTTGTGAAGCCTTGGCTTGAGCTGCTGAAGCCTCAAAGGCATATATCTGCTGCCGCACTTGCCCGAGCTCTGCCTCTGTCTGCTCATGCAGCTGAGCTGCAAGCTGCGCCCTCTGCTCGCTGTCCTCGGCCTTGGCTTGCCATGTAGCCACCTCCGCTGCTGCAACCTGCCACACCAAGTGCCCACCAAACACGTTGAAATTGGTCACAAGGCCGGTCGGCAAGGCGGGCGTGCTAACCTTAAAATATGAAGGGCAGGTCAATGGTTCACAAAAAGCTAGGCCTGTTTGCCATGTACAAAATTGAGGCACAGCAGCAGTAGTACCTGGGCGGAGGCTGAGACGGCCTTGAGGGCCTCCTCCAGCTGCTGACGCTCATCCTCGCCAACGGCATGGTGCTGAACCGCCTCCCGTAGCGACCGCAACTCGGACGAGATTGACGCCAGCTGCACCTCCTTGTCTGCCGCCTCCCGCCTGTTTGCCTCCACCTGCATTAACAATGTAGAGCTCGCTCTTCACATCCTGCCATCAGGCGAGTGCACATGCAGAAGAGCGTGAGCATGGAGCTGGACGAGGTCCTGGACCTCACCTCGGCCTCAGCAAGGGCCAGCTTCTGCTGCCTCTGCTGGAGCTCCTTCTCCAGGGTCTCCCGATTGACCGCACTGGACCTCAGGAGAGCCCTCACCTCCACCACCGTCATGGCCATGCTCTCGTTCTCCTCCCGCAGGTCCAATACCTCTTGCTGCCGCTCCTGCGCACCACAACTATAGTGGGCAGCCGTGTCAGCTCACCGTCATCGCTTTCAATCAATCCTCCAGACACCCAAAGTGCAGCCCGGTGATGGTCTTGTGCATGGCGGGGCAGTAAGCAGGGTGATCGAGCGATCATGCCGCTGCAATGCAGCTCTAGAAAGGTGTCGGGGTGACACAGCTCACCAACCCACTCACCTGGAGCTCCTCGCTGAGGCCCGCCACGCGCTTCTCCAGAGCGGCAGCCATGGCCTTGACCCGCTGCTCTAGAGCCTGCACAGGCACAGCCATGGCAGCCATACTGTCTGCTCACTCTTCCTCGTGCAGCCCATGTGCCGCACTGCTTGGTAGCCCGCGGTGTCAAGCGCTATGGCACATTGCAGAGACATGTACAGCTTGGGTTTTGGCTTCAAGACCTCTCTCTCCTTCCTGGCGTTGGTGGCGACTGACTCCTGCGAGATTGCGGTGGCCTCGGCAGCCTCTGCTCGGCTGAGAAGCTCCTGCTTGGCCTTGTCGGCGTCCACGCTCCGCGACTGCAGCACTCTGAGCTCAGCCTGCAGCTGCTCCACCTGGACGGTGACCCAAGGTGAAGCAGAATGAGCAGCTCAGGTCGGGCTGTCGCAGCACGAGACGGAGGTGAGGTGGAAATGAGCGAGTGGCCTATGATGCTGGCCAGCAGCGAAGACCTCTGCTTGTAATTTCGAGTTTCGGCTGGCGTGCTCCTCCGCGATGGCCACCAAGTCCTTGCGCTCCTCGGCGGCCGTCGCCAGCGACTGCCGAAGCGCCTCGTGTAGCGCCTCGAGTGTGGCAATGTGGCGGCCTTCATGACCCTCGACAGTGATCGAGGTGCCATCCTCTTCGGCGCTAGCCGTGGCCTCCTGCCCAATGTGCGTGGCGATGTGGCGGCCTTCATCACCCTTGATGGCAATTGAGGTGCCATCCGCTTCGGGGCTAGCTGTGATCTCCTGTCCAACGTGCTTCTTCTCGGCAGCAGACGTGTCGGGCGGGTCCTCGTTGTCCAAGAGCGGCGTGACGTCCACGGCCGCACTGAGCCCGGCAAGGGGAGCCGCTGGCATTGCAGGACGGGCAGATGGTGGAGAGTCTGAAGTGGCCGTCGGCTGGCGGCTGCCCGTGTCGGGCGGGTCGTCGTTGTCCAAGAGCGGCGTGACGTCCACGGCCGCACTGAGCCCGGCAAGTGACGCCGCCGGCATTGCAGGAGCGGCAGATGGTGGAGCCTCTGAGGCGGCCGGCGGTGTGGCGGGCAGGCCAGCCGGCGCCTCCAGGGCGCCGGCGGCGGAGGGAGGAGGGAGGGAGGGAGGGGTGTCATTGTCCTCGGCCTCGCGCGCGGCACCGCCGGGCGCCGGCAGCGGCCGGGCGGGGGCCTCATCGGCGGCGGAGGGCGGGGCGGCGTCGAGGGC
>WELB01000054.1:305996-318397 GCA_009602725.1 Spirogloea muscicola
GGCCAGGCGCATGCGGTACACCTGGGCGAGCGACCCAGCTGCAGGGAAGTCCACCGGCTCCCCATGGAAGCGGCGGGCGACGGCGTGACGGGCAAGCTGGTGGAGCAGTTCGAGCCACCGGGCACCCAACGCCCCATGTGTGTCGATGGCCAGCGGGAAGAACTCGTCAGCTGGCGGATGGTCTGCGTACTTGAGTTCTTTGGCACGAGCGGCGCAGGCGACCGCATACCCAGGCTTGGTTGCACACTGGGCTGGGTGGGATCGGTCGAATGCGTCGGTAGTCACCACGTCCAGGAGGAGACGTGGCCCGCCGACCTGTGGGGTGGCCACCAGGTCCACACGACGGGCGTGGAGACCGTCGGCCCTGTCCTGGAGCGGCATGATCCCAGAGTGCTCCGCTGCCACAGAGAAACCAGCCTCCACCAGGATGCCGTGCATTGCGTCCCGGAGGCGGTCATGGGCCGCTGTCCGCTCTCCGCCGTGCGAGCAGCGCAGAACGTGAGCGGCCAGCTCCCCCTGCTCGGCCCCGCGCTCACCACACTCACATTGACTCACGCCCTGGAGGCATGGCGGCGGCAGGCCGAGGAGCCTGTGGACGGCACTCCGGAATACCTCGTCCGGGAGGGCGAGGGCGTCGTTGAGTGGGAGGGCCTGGAGCCACGCCGCTGCCCCGGGGGAAGCGGCAGAGTGGAGTCTCGCGCGCCCGCGCAGGTCGGCCTCGGGGAGCTGCAGCACGGCGGTGGTGTAGGCGGCCTTGTCGACCACGGCCGCGAAGCGCGCTTGGACCCGCAGGTCCGCGGTGTGCGCGAGGTGCGCAAAGGAGACCGCCTGGCCGGCCAGGTCCGGGTGCGCCGCGATCAGCCCCTGGTGGGCGGTGCGAAGCGACTCCTGGAACGGCAGCGCGCCCGCGTCGACCTCCACCACCGCCTGCTCCAGTGCACGCCGGCCGTGGACGATGAAGCGCTGGGCCACGGAGGCGGCAGTCTGCGCCCAGCTGCCGAGGTATGCAGCCCTGCAAGAGCGGACGAGCGGGCGCAGGCCGAGACCCCCGTGGCTGAGGGGTAGCGCCGCCTGGTGGATAGCGGCTGGCGACTGTAGGAAGCCCGGGTGGCGGACCAGGGCCGCCAAGCTCGCCACCATGCCGGCATCGACGGCCTTGTACACCGCCAACGCCTCTGGGGACGGCGGGGTGGCCCGCGTTAAGTACTGGGGCCGCTGCCCGATAGCCTTGGTCAACATGGCCAATGACAGCTGCATATCGTCCAGCTCGGGAAGCCGGGCGCAGGCAGAAGGTGCTCCGCAAGGCGGGCTCGCAGCTGCCCCTCCACGAAGGCCGGCGTGCCGATGGGGACTCCCAGGAGGGTGAAGCCGTCTGCCGGAGTCCGGCAGCCCGGGGGCAGCGCCAGGGTGGGTAGGATCTCGCCAGGGGACCAAGCCGCGCACTTCGCCGGCCGGATGGTCAGGCTGAGGGGGGCCAGCTGCTGCGTGAAAGTGACGAAGGCCGCCGCCACGTCTTCCGGAGGGCCGACTATGGTAGTGTCATCTGCGAAGGTGGGGAGAAGGACGCCTGGGTGGGCCGCTGCGGTAGCCTGCAGAGCCCGGTTGTGCGCGAGCGCAAAGAAGAAGCCGGCGAGGGGGTCCCCTTGCCGCGTGCCCGAGCGGGACTGCAGGACCTCCACCTGATCACCCCCTGTCCACCAGAGGAGGTCGCTGGGCTGACCGTACCCCAAGCGGAAAAAGGGGACCAGGGAGGGGAAGGAGGCCCGGAGCTCCTCCGCAATGCAGGCGCGCTCCACGGTGTTGAAGGCGTTTGCCACGTCGACGGCCAGCACCAGCCACCGGGTTTGCTGGTCCAGGGTCGCACGGACCCCGTGAACGACGGCCTCGCTCCCACTCCGCAGCCCCGCGCCGTACTGGTGTGGCGCCAAGTGCACCTGCGCCGGCCCCGCATGCTGCTGCCAGAGTACGCGGCTCACCAGGCGGTAAAGGACCTCCCCAATGGCAATGGGCCTGACCCCTCCGCTCGGCTTGTCGAGGGCGAGCAGCGTGCTGGTGCACAGGACGCCACGGATGCCGGCCGGCACGTTGTCCCTGGCCAGGTGCTGGCAGATCTGCAGCAGCCCGTTGAAGTCAGCCGCCTCGCCCTCGAGGAAGATCTCCCGCAGGTGCTCAGTGAGCATGCGGGAGGGACCGCCGGCGGCTGCGCGACGGCTGGTCTGGAGCGCCTTTTTGAGGGCGTCGGCTTCCAAGACCACCTCCTCCGGCGGGGCGAACGCGGCCAACCACGGTGGCAGGGAGGAGCTGGCCGGGGGGTGGAGGGAGTCCAGGGCCGCCCGCGTGGCCGCATTGGTCGGCGCCAGCATCGCATCGTCCAGGGCCTGCACAGCCCGGGAGAGCTCACCCGCGTGGCCGTAGCGAAGAGCCCTGCGGACGCTGGCGGCCCAGTCGTGTGTAGCCCCACGGCCACCACGGTTGGCCGCGGACGCCGCCACGGCTGCGTCGTGCCTCGCCAGGAGCTCCTCCCAGTGCCCGCTCTCGAACATGTGGACGCGCTCCAAGAGGGGCTGCTGGCCCTGCTTGCGACTGTCAGGAGAGACCCGCCCGAGCAACAACCTGGGGAAGAGAATGAAGAGCTTCCATGCCGCCTCGTCCCTGTGGTCCGCGACGATCCGCTGCGTCACCAGGCGGAGCCCGCGGCGGAGGTGCGGGCGCGCCCAACGCGGAACGTGGCGGAGGAGCGGCAGGGCCGCCTGGCGGTGGACTGCGGCCAGGTCGAGGCCTGCCAGCCACTCCCAGTGATGAGGCGTGGGCGGGGACGGCGCGGGAGGCCTGCCTGGTCGGCCTCGACGACCACCCGCTGCCGCTGCGCTCCACGCCTGCTCCGCACGGTTGTTGGTACACGACAAGCTCGCTGGTGGTTGGACCGGCCGGACCGCGAGGTGAAGGTCTTCTGGCACAGCTGGCACCGCGGCGGGTCGGGCGAGCGAGGTGGGGGCGACGACGGTGGCGCCCGCTCGCTCGGCGGAGGTGGAGGCGGCGGAGACGGGGGCGGCGTCGATGGTGCTGACCGCGGTGGGCACGACGGCGGAGGGGACGGCGGCTGAGCGGGAGGCAATGGATGCTCCTCCGTGGCCGGCTCCTGGGGTGAGGCTTCCAGGACCGTGGCGGTGGGGCTGCAAGCTGCGGCGGCCACATCGGGCGGCGTCGAGGGCGGCGGCGGCGGCGGCGACGGCGGTGGGGACGGCGGCTGTGCGGGAGGCAATGGATGCTCCTCCGTGGCCTGCTCCTGGGGTGAGGCTGCCAGGACCGTGGCGATGGGGTTGCCAGCTGCGGCGGCCCCACCGGGCGTCGTGCCGGCGGCGCTGGGATACCCCTTGCAATGCTTCCGGTGCATGGAGACACCCTTCGGATTTTTGAAGTCCCGCGGGCAGGTTGGGCACTGCGCGCGCGCGGGCGCCTCAGGCGGGGATGACGGCGGCGGAAGAAGGGGGGGCTGCTCCGGAGGTGGCGTGTTGGCGGCATGGATGGCGGCAAGGGTGAGACACCGCTGCGCCCAAGCGAACTTGGCCTGGGGGTACTCAGGGCTCTTGCTCCGGCGACGGCGCCCTGGACGCGCGGGTGGGGCGGCGGCGGCGGGCGGCGCGGCGGTGACGGCGGGGGCCGGCGCGGGGGCCTGGTCGGGAGGGGGCCTGCTCGCCGCCGCGGACCCCATGGCGGGCGCCGCCGGCGGCGGCGCCGGCGGCGGCCCGGGGTTTAGGAGGGGCGGCGGCGGCGGCGGCGGCCCAAGAAGCACTCCGACAACCCGACGTCAAGACTACTGACTCCTGGCAACTCCGCAAAGCCCACCGATCGGCGGCGGAGGCAGGGCACGCGGTTGGCAAGGCTGCAGGCGGTGACGAGCGCTGAGTACGCGGACCACCTTGCTGGCGATGAGCTTGCCAGCCCTCTCCTGGAAGCGTCGTACCTCTTCTTCTGATTTGCTGTTGCTCACTCGTGGTTACTGAGTATCCATCTGCATCATTTCGTGTCTTGGTGTGTACTTTTGTCTTTCCGGGCACTATTTGTGGCCTTTGAGGCCTGCGGACATTGTCCATTCATTTCTGGGCTGGCTTTGCTAGCCCCTCTTTTCTATGGGCGAGCAGTTTCTTCTTGCAGTTTGGGCGCTGGCAATGGACGTGCACGTATGGTGATTGGTGGCTGGACCTCCTGCAGCGCCTTGCACGGCGGGCCATCACTCGTCGTCATGGACAGCAAAGTGAGCTGCCCAGCTTTTGGAGAGCCACTTCTCCGTGCGATGCCGCTGGGTCGCCTGCCCGGGTGTTCCACATACGGCTCTCCGTCCCGTTTTGGCGTTTCCAGGCTCATGCAGTGCACTTACGGCTTACGGGCAGGCCGCGCCTTGGTGCTGCTTCTGAGTTTTGTCTGTGTGACCATTACTCCAGCTGCAGCAGTGTCCGACTTGTGGCTGCTGACTAGGGGTTACTGAGCTCCCGGGCGGCGGCCCGCGTGTTATTGCAAATGTGGTCACCACCGATGTGGTGGATTGATCTGACCCGGGGCTTTCTGCTTCGAGGGCTGGCCATGCTGCGGCAAACGCCGCTCGCAGTAAGGCGGCGAAACCGTGGACAACGCGGCTGAGGACGAGTTCGTTCCCCTGGCCGTCGATGTGCACGGGGCTCTCGGGTCTCAGTGGCTCGACTGCTAGCCCGGCTTACGCGGCAAGCTTTGTCCCGCAGGCGAGGTGAGCAGGCTGACTTCAACGCCGCTGGCTCGTTGGCCCAGGTATACCGCATGCGTTGGTCCATCTCCCTTCAGTGGTCCATGGCCCATGCCTTGCACCTGCGTGCTGGCCATGCTCTTGCTGCAGCCTTTGGCATTCGTCAGGGGAATTGTTTTCCGGTTGCTAGTCTGTCGGATGTGAGGCTCCTCATTCGTCGTTAGTGTGTGGTTTCATCCTACCCCAGGTCTGAGCTACCGCTTGTGGCCCCTTCGTAGTTTGGCCCCTTCGACCCTCGTCAAGTCATTTCGGGCTGGCTTATCACTGCCCCTTGCCCCCATTTGGAGAGCCACTTTCTCTAGACACGCCCAGTGTCTACATGTAGAGAAAGCCACTCTTCTCTATGGTCGAGCACATTCTTCTTCTTCTAGAGAACCCAGTGGCCCTCAAGCCGTGTGGTTCTGGCGTCGACCCTTCGTGGGCCTGGGTCCCTCTTTCGGGGCTGGCCAATTGCAGCCCCCCCGCCCCCTTCACAAGAGCTCAACTTTGTTTCGGCCTGCGCTGCCCCGCGGGAGTTGCTCTTGGCCCCAGGCACACCCACCTCTCGCGCCGCCCCCGCCGCCGCCGCCGCCGCCGCCGCCGCCGCCGCCGGCCCCCATGGTCGTGTGCAAGTGCCGCAAGGTGAGGCGCCGTCGCCCCTCCCCCCCCCCTCCCCCTTGGGGCCCCGGTGCCCGGCCCTGACGCCGCGGCGCCGTGCCGCCGGGCCCGCAGGCCACGCGGCTCTACTGCTTCGTGCACAAGGTGCCCGTCTGCGCCGACTGCGTCGCCGCCACGCCCGACCACGCCCTCTGCGCCGTGAGGGCCCCATCCTCAAGCCCCCCATTGTGAGGAGGCCCCGTTCCCCCGCCCCGGCTTGGCGCTCAGCCCTGCGCCTGGGCCCGCGTGTGGCGCAGGTGAAGACGTACTCGGAGTGGGTCATCGATGGCGACTACGACTGGCCGCCACTTTGCGCCGCCTGCCGCGCCACCCTCGAGCCGCCCGCGCCGCCGCCGCCCGACCCCGCCGCCGCCGCCGCCACCACGCGTCTCTCCTGCCTCCGTACGGCCCGCTCCTCCCACCACCGCCCCTTCCTCCCTGCCCTCGGCTGCAGCTGACCGCCGTGGCTCTCGTCCCTGGCGCAGACGTGCTGCACACGCAGTGCCTGCTGCAGCACCTTCAGAGCTTCCCGCCCTACACTGCGCCAGCGGGATATGTCTGCCCCGCGTGCGCCGCGCCGGTCGGTTGCCTCCTCCTGCCCCTGCGCTCCTGCTGTTGGCCTGCCACCGAGCCTCCCATGCTGCCACCGTCGGTGTGGCCCCTGGCACGCTCCGGCCTGCGGAGCCTGAGGAGAGTTGCATCTTGCATTCTGCAGATCTGGTCAGCCAAGAGCCACAAGGACGCGCATGCTGCCCTCTACACCCGGCTGCAGGCGGTGATTCTCCAGGTCTGTGTGCTGGCCTTCGAGCTCGATGGAAGATCATGGCCTCTGCAGGCCCTCAGCTTGGAGAGCGTGCAAGGAGCCTCTGGCCTGCAGCCAAGCGCACCATGCAGTTTTGCAAAGCACTTGGCCCGGATCTACATCTTAGGAAGTGCCGCTATCATGTGTGCCTGCCTTAGGACAACTATTCTGCTTGTTCTTTTGCAGAGCTCTGCTGCTGGAACGCTCCTGGGCTCGGAGGGGGCTTCTACAGTGGACAGGGCAGAGCCTGCACTTCCAGATCCTGCTTCTGTTGCTTCACCACCGACAGCAGATCGCCCCCCCCCAACAAATCAGGCCTCAGACAACAACCAGTCCCTAGTGGCTGAGAGCTCTCTTGCAGGCAGGCAGGATGGTTACATGCCAACGTCCAGCGATCCACCTTCGGCAGGGTCCGCTCGGGATGTGGGTCAGGCGGTTGCTGCTGCGGTGGCCAATGCGGTCCATGACAAGCCTGTTGTGCTCGACGCTGCGACCAAGACGAGTGCTGATGCGGAGACTGGACCTGCAACCCTACTTGGTGGGCAGTTGCCGCTCACGCCTTCCGCCACAAGTGTATCACCCAATTCAGCCAGCCACTTGAAGTCATCAGCCTCTACGGTGAGTCTATAGATTGTGCTTGTGTGGTGCTTGTGTGTCTCATGACAAAGATGTCATGGTCCTGCATTTTGCATCTGCCGCTAGGAGCTGCTGTTGGTACGCTCTTAATGTGCACTTGTCGCCCCGTCGGTGGCGCCTTCTGGTACTGTCCACAAATTCTGGATTTGCCTGACAAGAGCCCTGCCCTTGGCGTGGATCGCGTGCCGTGCAGTCTCACCACCCTCATCAGCAGCAGCAGCAGCAGCAGCAGCAACAGCAGCTATTTGCCATGCCAAGAAAGAACTCCTACAGGGCTGGCGATTCACGCACGTCTTTGGACATCACTGAGGACTACAACGAAGATGACGAAGATGGGACTGATCGCAAGTACGCTCGCCGAGGTGGGTCCACTGCTGCTAATTGCCTAGTCAATTTGCAGGGTCAGGGTGCTGACTGAAATGGCTTTGCTATTAAATATATGTACCCACCTCATTCACCTCGTCAAGTACAGTCAGCGTACTGCGCTGCATGCTGTGTATGCTTGTTTTACAAATGTCAAGAGACCTTGTCGACTGCAGTATGTCATCTGGTCACTGCTCAATGCGCCTCACTGTTCGAGCTCTTGCTGCATCAGGCCCAGCATACAGACAGCTTCTGCGTCACCTTGGCTTGTCCTGGAGCACCTCGCTGCCAGGCTTGCCAGTGACCAGGGAAGAGGCAGATGGCACTGGAGAGAGCCGACCAAGGCGCCGCTCCCATCGTCGGCCTACTGATCCCCGCAAGCTCCTGTTGGTTCTTGCCATTCTGTGAGTATCCATTGTACAAATTGCGACGGACAATGAGATGTGCGTCTGTCATTGCTGCTCTTTCTGCACCATCACGACTGAATAGATATACGGTGGAAATAGTGGTGTCGTATGTCTTTTGAATGTATAATTTGTGTCTGTCGGTAGGTCGTGCCTGGCTACGATGGTCCTCCTCTATTACAGATTGGCGCAAGCTCTCAATGCAACCAGCCAGGAGGGTACAATAGACCCTTGAAGCAGCATACGAGTTGACCAGGACCCTGGAACTTATTAGTATAGGTCAATGTCGGATTTCATTGCTTTAGCAAGGTCAACATAGGGTGAAGTCGCTGACTTCGAGTTCTGGTGCCGTACTTCGTGTGGATTGTCATGCAACTCTGCATGTAGTGTAGTAAGGTATGTGCTTTATCAGCCCACTGCGATGTTTCACAATGTTGCCAGTTCTGCCTGCACTCATGCGATTCTTTATAGACATATCTACAAACATATCTTGCATAAAGCTTTCAGTTGGCTAAGTAAAAGGCCTACTTCTCCTGGCTTATTGGATTTGTATTTGTCTTTGCAGTTCTCCTTACAGAGCGGCCCGGAGATAGCGGAAGCTTGGGCTTGTACTCTTGCCTCACCCTCTGGGTCCCTTGATAGCAACCATTGCCCCCTTGAAAGAAATTAATGGTAACAGTCAGCACAGTGCCACTTGAGTTTAGCATTGGTTGCTTGATCGTATCGCATAACATTGACAATTTTGGCCTCCGAATATTCTCAGCTCTGCCCTGGCCTTGAATAAGTGGTCCTTGTCACTTGAACACCAGTTTATCTACATCCGAGATGCAGTACTCGAAGTAGCAAGGACAATCCAGTACGGCTCTCTCAACACAAACTACTCCTTCCCTTGCAGAATTCATGAGAAGTAGTTTCGTGTTGTGGTGCCTTCCCTTTCAGACCTTATTCATTCCTTTGGACTGCCTCTTACGGGTATAGCCTTACAGTTAAACAGCTCTTTGCCCACTATGACCATCTCTTCTCGGCTGGCATAATTTGGCCAATATGCCTCCGGGAGGAGCCACTGTAATTGTTGAATACATAGTGGTAGAACATTAGTCATCTGCAACTTGCTATGGCAATTTTGCAATCTGCAAGCCTTTGGAGCAGTTCTCACAACCAAAGAGCTGCTTCGTAGCTGGTTAGCAAGGTACAAGAGGGCAGCAGCTTGACCTACAAATCGATTCGAACCCTGCCGACGATGTACGTCAAAGTAATCAAGGTTCTACTAGCTGTCCGATGAGAAAGAGCACGGCTATGCAGAAACGTTTCTGTGGACGTTTATCCTGCTTCAGACCCTTGGTTGACTCTCTTGAGGTTCCGCATAGAAATAGGGTGCAGCAAGGAGAGGACCAAGGTTGTGCTGCGTAGCGAACGCACTGAAATCGAAATGATCCCTCTCCTTGGGGGCCTCGATCTCAACTCGCTCGGCCTGCCCAACAACCCCAGCTTCGAGTCCGTCAATCAAGCAGGAGTACATTCATGAACGGCCATCTGCGATCCTATCCGTACTTTCCTCATATGCACCAGCTACAATACTGGCCTGAGATGGAGCAAGCGTATTCTCTTTGGAAGCAAGCTCAGCTCCTGCGAGGCCAGGACATGACTGCGTGTTGGAGGTGGTAAAGAAAACGAACCTGCTTATACAGAAGAAATATGTAGCGATGGCGCCCTTCTGCTGGAGCAGGCCCTTTGTAAGGCAAGATCTCTGTGCCCTTCTTCGCGACATCTGTGCCGACCATCATCAAGCACCAGTGTTCAGTTCATTGATTGAGGAACTGGGTGGCTGCCGCAATTCGCGCTGGCAGTGCGAGTAGAGAGCCTGATGCGGGCTTGAGAGGAGACCAGGAGGTAGGCGGCACCATGCCTCTGCCGGCCCTGAGGAACACGACGAGGAGCATGTACGCGCAGCGGATGGAAACCCTCGGAAGGTGGCGAGGACAAGCACGGCCAACGGGAAAACGCAGCCGGGGACAGCAGAGGAGGCCGGCAGGGGCCAACCTTCGCCGGGCGCCAGGTTGCCGGGAAGATTGGTGATGAGCCAGTGCAGCGAGGAGCGAAGTGACGGGTCGGCGGGCGACGGCGCGTCGGGGTCGACGAGGAGCAGCGCGTATGAGGCAGAGGCGTCGGCGCCACGCAGGCTCACGGCGGGCGGCTCGGCGAGGCCAGGCACGCGCAGCGCCACACCGTCGACGACGGGCGTGCCGCCGTACACGGCCTCGACGGCGGCGTCGCCGGTGGGTGCGCCGCGCGGTAGCACGTCCGCGAGCGCCGATGACGCGTCCGCCATGCCGGGCCGCCGCCCGCGGCCGCGGAGGGGGCAGAGGGTACGAAAGCCTGGCAGAAAGTACCTTTGCCAAAGAAGAAGAAGAAAAGACGCTTCCAGTTGAGGGCGGTGGCTGTGAGAGGCTAGCCCAGCAAAAGAAATAGTAAAGAATGAACACCCTCTCAAAAGGGATGGAGTGTATGTTCAGTAATGAAGGGCCTGTGTGGCCAAGTACAGAGACAAGCACATTGACAGATGTAAATCACCTGCTGCTATGCTGACCCGCTCAGTAACCACGAGTCAGCACTTAGAGGTCGCTAACTGATGCCCGAATGCCGGACGGCAATTGACAAAGCTCTTGTGCCACCAGCTAAGACTCGAGCAGCTTCCTGGTTCAAAATATGAGCCTGAGCTCGCCGCAAACAGGCTGACACACGATGTCGCAAACATGACAAGTAGGCTACCGGCATGCGGTCTTCTCGTGTCTAGCTGTGTGGTTTTTCTTTCCGGCATGCTCATCTGGGCTGGAAGCAATTTCACACATCGTGCATATCCTAGACTTGCGATGTTCTTAAGTAGGGTATGAAAGCGAGGACCCATGCAGTCAAAGGCGTCAATTGCGGCTAGTAGAAGGTGGTTACTGCGGGGGTAGTCGATAGTAGTGTTGGAGCTTTCGCTGCTCTACTCTTCCCACTGCGTGGCCAGCAATAAGAGTCGATGCTGGACCCATGTATGCCTCCTCACAACCACATCGACCAAGGCTCGTGGGCCTCCGCCAAGTTGTACACCCACAACGTCTGGAATGCGACGGTAATAGCGTTCCTGCGCATCTGTGGTGATCGGCATGATGCTGTCCTCTTCCACAATGGCGCGGTGACTGGCGTCGCGCATCAAGTCCGCCAGGGCATTGCGAAGTAGATTGTGAACGCCAATCACTTCAGGGCCTGTGGGACACCGCAGCATGTGTGTAACGAAGTTACACAAGATGGAACATCTATATCATGGGAATGATAGCTGGAGGGGGCACTGAGGAGGCGAAGGACGGGCGCGCGATATTAGAGAAAGCGCATCTCTGATTAATGGCGCGCGACGCTGATGAAGGAGCAATATGGAATTCAGGAGCGCGACGGCGGCAAAGCCGGAATCTAGTGTTAGAACTCTACTAATATTAGTATTAGTATTCCGCGCGGGTCCCCGCAATCGGCGGCGACTCCAGCGGCGGAGGCGGCGGCCACGGGTGGATCTTCTGTGAGGGCTTAGCAAGTGGCCGGGCGCCTAATAATCCCATGAGGCCGGGGGCAGGGCCCCGAGAACCTCGATGGTTACTACTCAAGAAGGAGGGGCAGCCAACAGCGGCCCTTCTCGCCTCCCCAGACGCTTACACTTGGCATTGTTTACATTTCAACAGCTGGTTTGTTTTGACCCATTGCATACGTTTGGCTCCGACTCCTTTGCTTCGCGACACCAACGCCTCGTCCTTGGGCTTGACGATCCTCATTCTTTACAGTGGTATCAGAGGAAACAAGTCTTTTCGGCGCAACCACAGAGTGTGACGCGTCAATGGCAGGCAAGAAGGGTGCCAAGAAGCGAAAGGGATCGGCCGCAGCGGCCACCACCCCTGCGAGCGAGCGGTCGAATACCGTGGCCACCACCCCTGCAAGCGAGCGGCCGGATGCAGTGGCCACCACACCTGCGAGCGAGCGGCTGGATGTCCCGCTCGCAGCTATCGTGGGTGAGTCCACTGGTCCTAGCCGGCCGCAGCTGTTGGGCGACGGTGAACATGGCAGAGGGGCGCTCTTGGAGGCGGAAACCGACGCGGACGTGGATGAGAGCGAACCGGATCCGGGAGACGGTGTGGACATGGCACGCAATCAGGCGGTCATCTCTGCCATGGAAGTCCTATCGGCGGAGGTCCAGCGGCTCAAAGCTGAACGAAACGACCTTTGGCAGGAGTTGGATAAAGCAAAAGAAAGAATCGGGCAAGCTTCTATGCATTCCCACGAGGCAAGCGAAGTGCTAGCCTCGAACAGAGGGCTCGCTACTCTGAAACCGGCGAAACCAGATTTCTTTGCTGGCGACGGTGATGTCAGGGCATGGCTTTTCCAGATGGGCCAGTATCTTACACTATCTAAGGTACCGATGGAGGAGAAACCAATTTTTGCCTCCACTTTTCTACGAGGGAATGCGGTCATCTGGTGGAGATCCATTGTGGAGTCGGAAGGAGGCGAATCGATCTCATGGAATGAATTTCAGACGAAGCTCAAGGCCCAATTTATGCCCATTGACCCCATCCGCATCGCAAGGGACAAGCTGGCGGTGCTTCGACAAATTGGATCAGTACAGGAGTATGTCCAGAGATTCCAGACTTTGCTTCTAGAGATCCCCGATGTCAGCGAAGTTGAAAAAAAGGACCGCTTTGTGCGGGGCCTCAGATTCAGCATCAAGAAGGAAGTGGACATCAGGGCACCGGAAACATTC
>WELB01000054.1:322266-389000 GCA_009602725.1 Spirogloea muscicola
TGTAACGAATGCTGTGGATCGCCAAGCCCGGGCTGCCGGCGGCGCAAGGAAAAGCGGGAGGCATTGGGATGGGGCCGCAACGGTAAAACTGAGCAACGGTTACTGCAGGGGCAAGGGTCCAGGGGTCCGAGGTTGGGTGAAGAACTCACCCCCTCTCCCATCTCGGGTGCCCCCTTTATAGCCCGACGGACTGCGAGCCCGGCCATACGGGCCCGGGTGGGATGTTCGGCACCCAGTCTCTCGTTGATGACCCGTCCACGACCTGTCGACGGCTAACAACGGCTACCACCGACAATCTACCCGTCACTCGCAGCTGACGGTCACTACCCCCAGGCTATCGTCAGCCGTCTATCATCCCCGTCAATACTAACGGCTAACAATGCCGTCAAGGCAGTCTACAGCGCTGCCACCTCCCGTCGCCGTTCCAGCGCCAGCACCATGCTGTCTCGCGTGTCACGACTCCGGGTTGCGCCGCTCTCAGCTCTATATCAAAGCCACGCTGCCCAGCCTGGTGAAATTGTCCGTCTCCAGGCATCTGTCAAGCCTTTCCTGCGGCACTGACAGTCAATTTATTTATCAGCCGGATGAGGTATCTAATCTCCAGGCATCTGTCAATACATTACAGCTGCATTGACATTCCAGCCATGTAAATTCGTTACAAAAGTTGTCTCTCCAACCACTTATGAATTGGAATTACCTGGAGATTGGCAAATATACGATAAATTTCATGTAAGCCAACTTCGTGAATTCCGGCAAAGTGACCCTTCGACTTTTCCCGGCAGGCAAGCTACGAGGCCTCCCATGATTGGGCCTAGTGGCACCGAGGAATACGAAGTTGACAAGATTCTAGATGGCAGAAAGTCGACCAGTGGGAAATTGGAATACCTTGTGCGGTGGACAGGCTTTGATGAGAGCAATGACTCCTGGGAACCGGCAGAGAGTCTCGAGAACGCTAAGGACTTGGTAAACGATTACCGTGTTATGGTCAAGGACAAAATGGGCGTGTGAGGACGCAACGCCTTAAAGGGGGGAGCTGTGTAACGAAGTTACACAAGATGGAACATCTATATCATGGGAATGATAGCTGGAGGGGGCACTGAGGAGGCGAAGGACGGGCGCGCGATATTAGAGAAAGCGCATCTCTGAATAATGGCGCGCGACGCTGATGAAGGAGCAATATGGAATTCAGGAGCGCGACGGCGGCAAAGCCGGAATCTAGTGTTAGAACTCTACTAGTATTAGTATTAGTATTCCGCGCGGGTCCTCGCAATCGGCGGCGACTCCAGCGGCGGAGGCGGCGGCCACGGGTGGATCTTCTGTGAGGGCTTAGCAAGTGGCCGGGCGCCTAATAATCCCATGAGGCCGGGGGCAGGGCCCCGAGAACCTCGATGGTTACTTAAGGAGGAGGGGCGGCCAACAGTGGGCCTTCTCTCCCCCCCAGACGCTTACACTTGGCATTGTTTACATTTCAACAGCTGGTTTGTCTTGACCCATTGCATACGTTTGGCTCCGACTCCTTTGCTTCGCGACACCAACGCCTCGTCCTTGGGCTTGACGATCCTCATTCTTTACAATGTGGGTAGGGAGGTCTCCGACCTCCGGACGAAAGGGGCAGTTACACTGGCATACGCTGATCAGGCAATTGGGGGGCAGGCCAAGTAAAAGTTGAAGGAGCGTCCAATAGGCATCCGGAGTCCCTCGGGACTGACTTTAAAAGCGTAGTGAATGTCGTGATTAGGGAGCTAGTCGTTTGCCCCGGATGTTGCAAGCGAAGTAAGTCGTGCCAGACTCCTCGGATTGGGCCTGATTCCTGCATCCTCCTCAGCGAGTTGCGACGCTCTTCTTTGACTGCCGCTTTTAGTCTTGCTTGTGCACCTCTGTCGGAAGCTTGGGCATGTGAGGAGGAAAAGTGAGGAGGGACTGCAGGGAGGAGGAGGAGCAGATTGCTGACTCGCGGATGCTCCTCAGTTGCACTTGAATTGCGAAGGGGCCTTCCTCCACCTCGGCTGCAGGGCCAGCCAGACAAGGAAAGCTAAAGGAAGGGAAGGAAGGGCTGGAAGGGCTGTGACAGCCAGCGCGAGAAGCATTGACAAGGGTCCGGTAGGGCCCGAAAGGGGCTGAAAGCCTGGCAGAATGGCGTGTAAAGTTTACGTGTAAAGAAATAGCAGCTTTTCCAGAGTAAGGTAACGACTCTTCCAGTAGGGGGCGATGGCTGTACAATGCCAGCCCAGAAGATACAAACGAACAAAGCTCGAAGAAGGCCAGAAAAACACCAAAGCACACAGCGACTTAAGTTGCCTATGGGTGCTCAATATTTGCTGTTGAGCAGCCGCAGGTCAGAGAATCTAGTCTCCGGTTAGCGGTGTCATGCCACAGGACGTCGATTGCCATACTACGTCGGTAGGGCAGATTGCAGACAATGGAGTGACGTGTCAAGGCCTACGTTGCAGGCAGAACCAACAATGTTTGGGTAGGTAATACCTTCAGGCAACGGTGCAACAATAGAAACAACAATAGCACACTACAATCCGCTCATTGGGGTCTCGATGCCTGCCAGGATAGAAGCCCTCGAAGCCCTGCATGTCTACGTTTGGAAATACGGACGAAGACACCTCATTCATTTGCTGCTTCCGAAGAACGGCAAGTAGTCTGGTCAATTCTGCGATTTGCTGCGCCGATTCGTCAGTCTGGCACTGTGCATTTCAGCAGGTTGAGCAACCAATGATTGCCTTCTGGCAGGATTTCCCCTCAAAGCGCTTGGCATCTTTTGGGGATGCTTCTGCTAACATTGCATTTCTGGATGTCCCAATTATTGACAAAAGAGCAAGTTTCACCATTACTTGGGTGTAGAAGTGTTCTCAAGTGCCCTGTTGCCTCACATGCATGACCTTTTTATGCAGTATGAGGTTGAGCATGTGGAATTGGGTCGCCGTGCATGACAGTGGAGTCTGAGTGTAATGTCCGTCACATTCGACGGTGGTGGCGGAAACAAAGTTTTAATTCCTGCGAACCATTGAGAAACACAGTGGAGGGTGTAGGCATTCATCTCCTTGTCTAACATTATCAGGTAGACATCCTCAATTCGTAGTCATATTTGTGAGGGGCTGAAGGGCTCGATGAGGCTGACGCCTCTTTTGATGAGGCGTCAGCCTGATTAAGAGATTTGTCTGTACTCGATAAACGGCATTTTCTGCAACAGCACGCACACCCGGCTTTTTCTTACAGATAATGGTCTCTAAAATCTCATGTATACTAAGAACGAGAATAACGAGCTGTGATAAGTACATCCTGTCTGCCGGTGAACCTCTTTAATTCCTTTTTATACATCATCGTGTTCTTCTAGAATTGTCGAGCCAGGCGTCCCAACTATTTCTTAACTGGGTTCTCAAGAAGTTGAGGACCATTCAGTGTCTCTCTTTCTATCGGCCCACCGAGCGCCAACACCCCGAGGACGTCAATGGCAATGATGGGGAAGAACCCGTCCTCCAGCGAATGATCAGCACGTTTTGCCACCTTGCCTCGAGCGGCACTGGCCACTGCATGTCTGCCCTGCCTTCGAGGCAAATACAGTGGGGTTGGCCCGGTCAGACGTGTTAGTCGTCCAAAAAGCTTCGGATCGCTGTAGTCTCTTGCATAATTGTGTGCTTTTGGCGCCTTTCGGCCCTTTGGACCTCGTTCAATCCTTCTGGGCTAGCCATTCACAGCCCATGTAACGAATGCTGTGGATCGCCAAGCCCGGGCTGCCGGCGGCGCAAGGCAAAGCGGGGAGGCATTGGAATGGGGCTGCAACGGTAGTTATCGGGTCCTCCCTATATAGTCCGACGGACTGCGAGCCCGGCCATACCGGCCCGGGTGGGATTATTGGCACCCAGTCTCTCGTTGATGACCCTGCCACGATCTGTCGACGGCTATCAACGGGCTACCACCGACAATCTACCCATCCATCGGCTACCACCGCCATGTTGACGGTCTCCCGTCAATGCCCCGTCAATAGCAATGACGGTCTACTAATCTCGGGCTATAGTGAGCCGTCTATCGTTCCCGTCAACACTAACGGCTAACGACACCGTCAAGGCAGTCTACAGCGCTGCCGCCTCCCGTCGCCGTTCCAGCGCCAGCACCATGCTGTCTCGCGCGTCACGACTCTGGGGCGCGTCACGACTCTGGGTTTGCGCCGCTCTCAGCTCTAGGTTGTACCACGCTTCCCAGCCTGGTGAAATGTCCGTCTCCAGGCATCTGTCAAGCCTTTCCTGCGGCACTGACAGTCATTTATCTGTCAACCGGATGAGGTGTCTAGTCTCCAGGCATCTGTTGATACATTACTGCTGCATTTCATTCCAGCCATGTAAAAGTCGTTGCAGCCCACCCCATTATTAGAGCTTACTCATTCCTTTGGTCGCTGCAGCGGTCAATGGCAAACGTGCTTCATCTGCGTGCTGCTCACGCTTTTGGCTGCAGCCTCTGGCTACGGACAGGGGACCCGCTATCTGTAACGTGCCGATCACTATACACAAGTAGGGTCAGAACGTCCTGGTGTGGTTGGAACATGGGGTGTTTGGGAGACAACCCTCTTAAAGGAGAACGCCAACCACATACGCTCACAGAGCGCAGCCGAAGTCTTACCCCGAGGCCCCGTTCAAAGGCGGCGAGTCAACCGTGGGTCAGTACCGGTCCCACATAAGGCGCAGCCATATACTCACAGAGAGCCAACCGGGCCCGCAACAACGAGCTGCGACGATGGGCTGGGCAGCAGGCGGCAGCAGCAGGGCTGTGCCTCTCTTGGGGTGACGGGTCCGACGGAGGAGTCTGGCCTCGGCCTGCTACTGATAGCGTCCCATCTGCCATCCCTACCCCAGTGTGACGAGGGTCGCCCCAAGGTCCTCCCCCAGAGGGGCGGGCTTGACAAGGGGATACTGCAACGTTCCCTCCGTTTGAGATTGCTAATGGTGCTGGTAACCTTACATGATTGTATCGTATCTACCAGTTGGAAGTCCCAAACGGTACGGGTAGCTTTACTCCACTGTATGAGTAGCTAACTACGTTCCGAGGCCCCGGCTTCGTACCGCACGTGCACCGCCAGGAGGCGCCGCTTCGCGTCCCCTTGTGCCGCCCAAGGCGCGGCTTCGCGCCTCCTTGGTGCCGCCCAATGGGCGCCGCTTCGTGTCTCCTTGTACCCGCCCAAAGGGCGTCGCTTCGAGTCCCCATTGGTCAGGCCCGCCCTCCGGGGGAGGACCTTGGGGGCAACCCTCGTCACACCCTCGGGGGGGAGGGGTGGCAGATGGAACGCTTATCAGTAGTAGGCAGAGGCCAGACTCGTCAGTCGGACCCGTGACGCCAAGAGAGGTACAGCCCTGCTGCTGCCTGCTGCCGCAGCCGCCGCCACAGCTCTGCTGCTGCTGCCTGCCGCCGCAGCCGCCGCCACAGCTCTGCTGCTGCCGCCTGCTGCCCAGCCCGTCGCCGCAGCTCGTCGCTGTGGGCCTCGCCGGCTCTCCGTAAGTACCATGGCCGCGCCCCTTGCGAGGACAGCTGCTGACTCTCGGTCGAGTCGCCGCCTTCCGGCTGTGCCTCAGGGTAAGACTTCCGCTGCACTATGTGCGCGTACGTGTGCGCTGTGTGCGCTGGCTTTCCACTCTGTAAGGGGATTGTCTCCAAAGCACCCTATGTCCGAGACACAAACAGGACGTTCTGACCCTAACTGTGTGATTAGGGACACAGATGTACGAGGACTCCAAGGGAGACTGGCGCCTAAGAGCGCAGCGCACCAGGCCAAGAGCCTGCCTGGCTCACGGGGCCAAAGGACTAAGGCCAAGGAACTGGCGCATGAGTCCGAGAGGTCAGCGCCAAGAAAGTGGCGCACGAGGCCAAAGAATTGGGCCGCCCGAGCCAGCCCGTCCGGGCGTCAGCCCGTCTGTGCGTGGGCCTGGGGCGTGCGCACGTGGTACGGAGCCCGGAACCACGAACCTTACGTAGCTACACGGGTAGCAAAGTTATCGGCACCGTTTGGGACCTCCAAACAGTAGATATGATACGATCATGTAAGGTCATCGGCACCATTGGCACTCCCACACGGAGGGCACGTTACACTGCCCGTATAATATATCTCTGACCTGCGGCTTCTCAAATAGGGGACATTGAGCACCCAGTGGCCACTTGAGTCGCTGTGTACTCTGGCGCTTTTAGTAGCCCCTTCAAACTTTCCGGGCTGGCCAGTATCAGCCATTGGCCTCTACAAGAAGAGGCTGCCTTCCTTCCAACGGCGGCGGGGGCTGTGAAAACCCAGGTATGATGAAATTGGTGAGCTTTAAGAACCCGGAAGGCGCCAAACGACGCAGCTATTGCAAGTGACTACAGTGAATGGGAGCTTAGTATACCTGAGTGAGCAGCCGCAAGTCGGAATATTTTGCAGCTTGAAAGGGGGCACCCCGATGAGACCCAGAAGTAGCAGCCAAAGCGCGGCCTGCACGCAAGTGCACTGCGTGAGCCTAAGATCATTGAACGGCAATGGTTGGCCGCATGCGGAACACCTGGCAAGCAACCCAGCGGCGTTGAAGCCGGGTAGCTCACCGGCTGTCCCTGCCGACAAACGGTGGCCCGCAGTGCAAGCCGCTGCACAAGTCCAGCCACAACTGCACGTTCACCGCCAGCGCCACAGAACCATCACCTGCAGGGTGGCCGCGTACTTGCGATCATTCTCATAGAAGCCTTTTCATTGGACAAAAGCGCGTCCAGATTGAGAGCAGTGGCTGTGGGAGGCCAGCCCAAAGGAATGGACAGAGACTGAAAGCGCCGGATGGCGCAAGAAGCAAGATACCAAACGCTAAGACGTTAGCAAATAGGTTCTCAGTACCTTCTTGTCAATATTTTCTGGAGGGAAAGAGCCTGCTTCTTTGCTCACTCGTGCTGTAACGTCCCTGTCCCTAATCACACAGTTAGGGTCAGAACGTCCTGTTTGGGTTTCGGATATAGGGTGTGTTGGAGACAACCCCCTTACAGAGTGGAACGCCCGCGCACACAGCGCACACGTACGCGCACATAGCGCAGCGGAGGTCTTACCCTGAGGCACCGCCGGAAGGCGGCGACTCGACCAGGGTCAGCAACTGTCCCCGCAAGGGGCGCAGCCATGGTACTTACGGAGAGCCGGCGAGGCCCGCAGCGACGAGCTGCGGCGACGGGCTGGGCAGCAGGCGGCAGCAGCAGAGCTGTGGCGGCGGCTGCGGCAGCAGGCAGCAGCAGGGCTGTGCCACCCTTGGCGTCACGGGTCCGACTGAGGAGTCTGGCCTCTGCCTACTACTCATAAGCGTTCCATCTGCCATCCCTCCCCCGAGGGTGTGACGAGGGTTGCCCCAAGGTCCTCCCCCAGAGGGGCGGGCCTGACAAGGGGATACGACAGATCTGCCGCGCGCGAGCGAAGCAGCGCCTGGCGGATGGAGACAACTCCCGGACGATGCCGCGCGCGAGCGAAGCAGCGCCTCTCGGACAATGCGACTGGCGGACGATGCCGCGTGCACCTGCGGTAAGAAGCCCGGGGCTTCGGACCGTACTTAGCTACACGGGTGTAGTAAACTACCCACCCGTTTGGGGACTCCCAAACGGTAGATACGATACGATCATGTAAGGTTACCGGCACCGTTGGCACTCCCAAACGGAGAGAACGTTACACGTGCCCTGCTTCCGTCGCCAATTTGATAGGGTGGGGGGGGGGGGGTTGGAGTCGGTAGTCACGACGTCCACGATGAAGCAAGATTTTGGCTATCGTTCCTGTAATTCTATTGCACTTGCCGATGATGATGCGAGGACCTTCCTGATGTGCTGGCTTTACCTTTTCTTTTAAGATAAAGTGACTTGCCAGACTTGGTCCGGGAGGCTGCTCAGCAGACGCGCCAGGTGCTACGTCATCTTTGCGTACTGAGCCAGCCGCGACCAGCGCCGATCCTTGCCAGAATTTTATCTGAGGGGAACCACCTGCTGCAAAATCGCCTACTTAAGGTGGGGATGACGCCTGCAGCCTTTGCGTGGTATACAGTCAATCCTGTCTAAGATGATAAGGTCGCTTGGGGAGGTTTGCATAACGATAAATAGGATATAACGGTAATGGCAATCACGTAACATCACGTGCCCATAGCCTGCATCGTAGACGATATCGCAATAAGTGATATTAGATGTTGGCCGTTGCAGCGTTGTAACTTGCGCAGATTAGATGTTGGCCGTTGCAGCGTTGTAACTTGCGCAGAAGAAGCACATTTGCGACAAGAGGGCTGCCAATCCCCGTATGACGCAAGTCGAGGTGTGCCGATGGGCGCTAACCAACTTTAGACTAGTCAAGCAGCCGACACATCCGGCCATTTGCGGCATCCTGAAGCGCTCAGCAGAGTACGCGGCCATCAGTTATTGCAATGCCCAGCGCCGTGTGAGACAACTTGAAGCGCCTGAGCTAGATGAGGAGCTTGCAAACTGGGTCATTGCCTGCGAGCACAAGCGTGTTTTGATCACCGGCTAGCTCATCAAGGCAAAAGAGCAAGCACTCGCGGATGCTCGAGGAGACAGCACCTTACCATTATCCAATGGATGGCTCCAGTCCTTTCAGCAGCGCCACGGCTTTCGGTCGTTCAAAAGTCATAGCGAAAGTGGGTCTGTTGACAGCGCCGTTGTCGCCGCAAGCCTCCCGGGCCTGCGCGCAATCGTCACACCTTCCCCCCTGCGACGTTTATAACATGGACGAAACAGGCCTTTTCTATTGCATGGCCGCCGACCGTACCATCGCTCGCCAGCAAACCGAAGGCCTGAAAAAGATCGAAATACGGACCACAGTCGCTTCCACATGCAATGCGGACGGTTCCGATAAGCACGCTCCTTCCATCATCGGCCATGCAAAGAAGCCCCGCGCATTCAATGGCAAGACCGCCCTCGACCTCGGTTTCTCATACAAGCACAACACCAAAGCGTGGATGACTGGGCTTTTCTTTCTTGAATGGCTCGCTGCCTTTGACGGAGACATGCTACAACAGGACCGCCACGTTCTTCTTCTCTTGGATAAGAAGAGAAGACGAAGATTGTCATGCTTCCGCCCAACACCACATCAAAACTGCAACCAATGGACGCAGGTATCATAGCAAGCTTCAAGAGGCACTACCGCCGGCTACACCCCCAGCACGCCGTTGATCGTGACGAGGCCCAGGAGACCGACGTTTACAAGGTCGACCAGCTAAAAGCCATGCGTTGGACGCTGCATGCTTGGGACAAGGTTGGGCAGCAAACCATTGCCAATTTGCTTCAAGCATACAGGTCTATGGACGGACGAGGGCGTTCCGCGGCCGCCGCTCGTGGCGTCCGACGTCGTCGCCGAGCAAGACATCGTCGGCCTGATCGAAAATCTGCGTGTCCGGGATGCGCTCACCATGGATGAGCTCTTGGAGCCCGACATTGAGCTCAAGGAGTGTACGTCGACATTGACATTGAGAACGACGCCGAGCCGGTCCAGACGGTGGACGAGCCCGCGCCGGCCAACACGGACACACTGGCCTTCCTTTTGGAGGAACGCTTTGCCGCTCTCCGAGCTGTCGCCGACATGCTTGATGTGTCAGACGCGAAGCAAGCGTCGGCGCTCGCCGTCATCCCTGGCCTTCAATATGACACCGGCGTTGAGCAAGTGCGGCGGCTCAAGCAGACATGCATTACCGCCTTGTTCGGGTCGTCATGACGGATTGCTTATGCCAGAGTCCTGTTCAAGGCGGCGGCAGCCAGACGGCCACGTTAAAGTAGTAATTGCGCACTTTATCATAGGGTCAAAGAATACATACAATCTTTTCAAGTCACTACGTATAATCCACTTATGCTGGTCGCGGAGTCGGATGGTTGGTCGCACGGTCCGTCCATGGGTATAAGCTATATTTGAGAAGAATATATAAAGTATGGAAGAATAGAGGATTATAAACTTAAGACTATGAACCTACTCGGTTTGCCAGAATTTGATAACGTTATATAGGATATAAGCTAATGGCCGGTTTTCCTGCTTCGAGTTACTCTGATCTGCTGTTGCTCCCACGTGGATACTGAGCATCCATCTGCATCTCCCTTTGCACCGTCTCGTGCTTTCTAGTGTAGTCCTTTTCCGGCACTTCTTTCTTTGGCTTTGGATATTGTTCGTTCGTTCGTTTTTGGGTTGGCTTTGCCAGCCCCTCTTCTCGATGGGCGAGCTCTTCTTCTAATGGAGGATGACCATAGACAGGGTTGACTGTAGCTTAGTCGTGTGGCCAGCATCGATCGTGTGCAGCGGCCTTGGTCACATCTGCCGTTGTCTGCCTGCCTGCTGTTTGAAGGTGTGAAGATGCGCGCTGCCTTGCTTGCTCGCTCGCTGTTGCACCAGTCTTTCGATGTCCTATACTGCAGTAAGAATTGTGTGAGATGCTGCCTGCTGGAGCCTGACTTGATCACTCAGTGTTCCTCAGAAAGCATGGAGTCGCACACATCTAGTGCGCCTCCTAGCCCTCATCGGGAGGTAGAGCGGTCGGCTGCTGAGGCAGCGGGCTGCTGCAGGGCCAGCCGTGGTTGCTGTGGGGCAAGCCCATGAGGAGCACGCCGAGCTCGGAGCCGCAGGCCAAGAGGGCCTTTCTGCTGGGGAGGTGCAATATGGCACTCCTCAAGGAGCAGCTAGAGGCAGCTAAGGCTGGCCCGGACCCGTTGCTTTCTGCCTACCTCGAGAGGTTGCATGAGCAACAGCGTGCCCAACTCGTCCGGCTGCGGAACGGAGAGCGGCATCGTGCAAGAGGTCGATGCCGCGGTGCACTTGATGCGCAAGAGCAGTGGCAACGCTGCGCAAGGACTTGCCAGCGCGCACGCACCACGGCAGTTTTCCGGTCAGGATGATCGGGGTGGGCTCCTGGCGTGGCTCAGCGAGATGTCCGAACTGTTCGTTTGGATGGGAACGGACGCGATGGCAACAGTGCCACTCGCTGCGACATATCTCGCGGGGAACCACGTGAGTGATAAGACTCCCTCAAGCACTTATCGACGCCTGAGGTGTGAAGACCTGGGAGTACTTCTCCATGGCGAATCCATGCTCTGAGCTTTGGGCTGGCGATGAGTTGAATGCCATCCGCATGATCGGCACAGACTTCGAACCATATGTGCGGCGTATCAGGCTGCTTGTCTGGAAGCTGTGCAACGAGATTATGGAGGCGGTGGACCAGTGCCAGCGCTTCAAGGCTGGGCTACCCGCCAATGTGCGAGCGTGGGTCGCGGTAAACTCCGCTGTCATTCGTGAATTTCTCCAAGATGGTGGAGCACGCCAGGAAGGTGCTCAGCACGCCGGCCAACGGGCCGGGCAAGCGTCCTCTGCTGGAGGCAGGTGGATAGGCAGAGGCAGAGCGGGGCAAGAAGAGGTTCTACCCTAAGGAGGGGTCGAACGCTCGTCCTCAAGGCAGCTTCCCGAAGCCGCGAGTAAAAGGTGGTGGCTGCTTTCACTACGGCAAAAAGGGTCATCAGATCAAGGACTGCCAGGTGGCAGGTCCCTCTTCTTCCAGGCCAGCCGTTCTTAAGAACACCTGTTTGGCGCTCACACACCTGAGAATGTCATGTACATACGTCTGGCTGAATGAGATTGCTCTGAGAAGCAAGAATAACGCACTCACGCTTTCCCTTAAAGTGGCCCTTGTCCCGGCTCATATGGCGCTGTGGGCGTGAACCCTTCACTCGCGCATCACCAGCTGTCGGTAAGACTGTCTGCTTGTCAGCACAGAGTCCAGTATGTCAGCAGGGAGGTGAAGGTTGACTATGGGGTCGAGGCCGAGTTTTTGTTTCTCGTCCTTGATGCTCTGATTGGCGATTCCTGCCATCTCAAATAACAGCCCTGTGCAAGACTGTGTGGCGTCTGCATGTGTGTGTCAGCAGACCCGGCAACAGCTGCCGTTGAGGGTGCCAGTGGCGACGATGGTTCCTTCCGATTTCACCTCGCCGCCATGGTTGACAGTCATGGCCCTTCCGGACCTCTGCCGACCCCACGTTGTCGCCACTGCTGGCGGCAACGGTCCCTCCGGACCCTATGGACACAGGCGCTTGCCAGACGCAAGCGCTTGTGTCCCTAGGATTCATTTAAGATGCAGGCAGAAAAGCTCGTCCACCTGGCATCGTCGCGAGAAGCGTAACCGGCCGCTCTCGCGTGCAGGAATTGTTGCACACGCGCCACACATCCCGCTTCCGCCGCGCCTCCTTGCCTGCCGTGGCGCACACGTCGTGTAAGCTGGCGAAGGCTTGTCTCTTCTGCTACTAATGTAGCGCATGCTGTGGATCGCCAAGCCTGGGTTGCAGGCGGCGCGAGGAAAAGCGGGAGGGCATTAGGATGGGGCTGCAACGGTAAAATGAGCAACGCTTACTGCAGGGGCAAGGGTCCAGGGGTCCGAGGATGGGTGAAGGACTCACGCCTTTTTCCATCTCGGATTCCCCCTGTATAGCCCAACGGACTGCTAGCCCGGCCATACGGGCCCGGGTGAAAGATTGGCACCCAGTCTTTCGTTGACGACCCGTCCACGACCTGTCGACGATTATCGCCGGGCTAACACCGAAAATCTACCAATCCATCGGCCACCACCGCCATCCGACGATGCCCCGTCATTGCCCCGCCAATAGCACTTATTTCTGCTACCCTCGGCTATCATTCTCAACAACAATAACGACCACTACGACGCCGTGAAGGTAGTCTACAGCACTGCGGCCTCCCATCGCCGTTCCAGTGCCAGCCCCATGCTGTCTTGCGCGTCACGACTCCGGGTCGTGCCGCTCTCATCTCGTGGTTGAGTGCACGCTGCCCAGTCGTCAGCCTGGTGGAATGTCCATCTTCAGGCATCGTTAAGCCCTTCTTGCAGCACTGACAGTCATTTTATTGTCAGCCGGATGAGGTGTCTGGTCTCCAGGCATCTGTCATTACAGTACTGCTGCATTAAAATTCCAGCCATGTGAATATCGTTACACCAGGAGCTGGAGCTGCTGCCTGGCGGCAGCACCACAGGGCAAGTCTTCCGCTGTGTCGGAGTGCGTACCTGTAGAAAACCTCGACCTACACACGCAGTCAGGGTGAGCAGTCCTCGCTGCGTTCGAGCATAGGGGGTTTAGAGGCCAACCCACTACACAAGGAAGCACTAGCGCATAGTGCAGCGGAAGACAGGTCCTGTGGCGCCGCCGTCCGGCGGCGACTCCACCTCCTGGGCGCAGGCGGGCGCAGCAGGCCCCGCAGCGTAGTGCGGCGGCGGCTGCGGCGGCGAGCAGCGGCAAGGCTGCTCCGAGGCTTCCCGGACTCGAATTGATTGTAGAGCCTCAGCCCCCAAGGCTCCTTGTGCTTCCCCGTGCCACCCCCCCTCCAGGGGTGTGAGTGGGTCGCCCCAAGGCTCGCCTTGCGGCGGGCCCAAGATCCTCCGTTTGAAAGGGCGAATCATCGAGGGGTATTTCGAATGGCGGGACCCACCTCCGGGCAGGTCCTTGCGCGGCAAGCCAGCCCGCCACCTGGCGGGCCTACTTGTTCCAAATAGTCGGTCCTGTAATGTCAATAGAGCCATGTGGCTTAACCAGACGGCTGGTTCATTACATACCTCCCCACTCTGGTGTTCGCGTCCTCGGGAACCACGAGAGAACAGTCGACAGGCTTGTCCCTGTGAGACAAGATCTCTTCCACCTCAAATTCAAGATCATCCTCGACCAGTAGTGGAGGTGAGGGCGGTTTGACACGACCATCCGAAAGGAAGGCTCTCAGCTGAGACACATGGAAGACATTATGGACCTTCCAATGCACCGGTGTCTTCAGCTCGTAGGACACCTTGCCCACAAGGCGTACTACTGCAAATGGTCCAACCCACTTGGGCAGCAACTTGCGCGTATCCACAGCCCGCAAGGATAAGTGCTTCGTGCTAAGCAGCACTTGCGCACCAACATCGAAGGACACGTCCTTCCGATGTTTGTCAGCATAAGCCTTCTGGCGACTCTGAGCAATTTCCAAGAATTTCCGAGCTCTTCGCTGAGCCTCCAAGAGGGTCCCATCCCAGTAAAGGCTACCGCGGCGGGAACCCGTTCCGGCCTCCCCACTGAAGTGGAACCCGGGAATGCTGACCATAATTGAGGAAGAGTGGAGTCTCCTTTGTGGACGCATGATAGGCATTGTTCACAGCATATTCAGCTGGAGCCAAATACTCATCCCAGTCAGTCTGGCTGGGGTTGACAAAGTGCCTCAACATGTCCTCAAGAACTCGATCATTCGCTCAATTTGGCCATCACTTTGTGGATGAAAGGCGGTGGACATGGCCTTTTCGTGCCAAGAATCTTGCAAACTTCTTTCCAGAAGTGACCTGTAAAGCGAGGATCGCGGTTCGAGACCAACCTCACAGGTACTCCATGCAGCTTCCACACCGTATCCACAAAGATGCCAGCGAAATCCTTCACCGAAACTCGCGTAATTGTGGGAGCAAAATGCACCATATTACTCAAGCGATCCACAAAGACGACAATGGCATCATAGCCATTCCGCGTCTTAGGCAATTGTGTGATGAAATTCACACTGACATCAGACCAGTTCCGCTCCAGACTCTGCACGGGCTGAAGTAAGCCGGCAGGCTTGCCAGAGATTGCCTTACTACGCTGGCATGTGGCACAACTGACTACAAAAGCGCGCACCTGGGCTGAAAAGCCCTTCCACTAAAAGAGGCGTCGCACAGCCTTTTGGGTTTTGCTCACTCCCAGATGACCACTGTAAGGCGTATCATGCAGCTCCTGCATTATGTCAGTGCGCAAGGCATTGCAGTCCGGGACCACAATAGCGTCGCCTTGCCACCAGAAACCTTTGTCATCAGTGAGGGTGCTCACGTTGGCGGCCTCAGCAAACCACCGGTAGGTGCAATGCCCTTGACGGATACGGACATAGAGCTCCGAGAGGTCTTCCGTGGGTAGCTGAGAAGCTTGACGAGTCGAACGCAGTCCTGCAATCCGCACTCCAGAAGCATATGCAAGGTGGCCACCGCATCAGCGCCGCGAATGTGGCGACTAACAGAGTCTGCAACATGCCCGAGGTATGTCAGCTCTGGCTGGTCAAATCCGCACTTGGACCGCTTGGCATACAAGCGATTGTCACGCAGCAACTGCAGCACTTAGCGCAGGTGCTTCACGTGACCCTCAGGTGTTTCGCTGAACACGAGGATATCGTCCAAGTAAACCAGCACAAAATGGTAGAGCAGGGGGCCAAAGACCATCGACATTACCGCCTGGCCTCTGGCCACGGCGACCGGAGAGGGTTGCAGCCATGGCTTGATGAAATGGATGAGTGGTTCATATGTTCGCTCACGGAGGCGGAGGCACGCGTGCGCCTCGCTTCTACCTATCTCACAGGGGAGCCCAGGGAGTGGTGGAATATCCTCAAGAAGGGCTCGACGCCTGCGGAGTAAAATGGCTGGGATTTCTTCTGCAGCTCGCTCTTGCCCACCTATGGTGAACCCCACGAGGAGCTGCGTGCCCGCGACGAGCTTGACGCTCTCCGCATGGAGGGCGAAGAGACCGAGGCCTTTGAGGCCTATCTGCGGAGCTTCCGGCTACTGCTATCCAAGCTACGCACCGAGCCCATGAGGCCTATTGAGCAATGCCAACGGTTCAAGGCTGGACTGCCTCACCTTTATCGCACTTGGGTCGCGGTGGATTCCGCGACGGCAAAACAGCTCACGGACTTCACCACAATGGTGGAGCACGACTGCAAGGTGCCAAAATGTAGAGAACCTCGCCCTACACACGCAGTCAGGTTGAGCAGTCCTCGTTGCGTTCGAGCATAGGGCGTTGAAAGGCCAACCCAATACACAAGGAAGCACTAGCGCATAGCGCAGCGGAAGACAGGCCCTGTGGCGCCGCCGTCCGGCGGCGACTCCACCTCCTGGGCGCAGGCCGGCGCAGCAGGCCCCGCAGCGTAGTGCGGCGGCAGCTGCGGCGGCGAGCAAAGGCAAGGCTGCTCCGAGGCTTCCCGGGCTCGAACTGATTGTATAGCCTCAGCCCCCAAGGCTCCTTGTGCTTCCCCGTGCCACCCCCCCTCCAGGGGTGTGAGCGGGTCGCCCTAAGGCCCGCCTTGCGGCAGCCCAAGATTCTCCGTTTGAACGGGCGAATTATCGAGGGGTATTTCGAATGGCGGGAACCACCTCCGGGCGGGTCCTTGCGCGGCAAGCCAGCCCGCCACCTGGTTGGCCCACTTGTCCCAAATAGTCGGTCTTGTAATGCCAACAGAGCCATGTGGCTTAACCAGACGGCTGGTTCATTATAGTGCCCGTGGCGGGTGGTTGTCCCTGATTCCCCAACGCACTCAATCCCAATAAGGACCATTCGATTCTAACTTGCCTGTTAGCGACCGAGCGCTACATGTGAGCTGTTTGATCTTGCTGGCATAGCTTGCCCGCCATCCAATGTACCGGTGGTCGCTTTATTGTTACTTTGTTGCAAGGTCTGGAGGCCGGAGGGCCTCTGCTTGTATGGGTTGCCAAAACGACTTGCAAATTGGCTGCAAACATTTATCTGAGCTGGCCTGCGCGCCGCCGGCCTGAAGACATTGTGTTCTTCATCGTGCTACATAGGCGCGGCGTGATGGATCAAGCTCCGCTCGGGATGTCGTTGTTGTGCTCGCACGAGGCGGGACACAGGCTCCTGAGGCGTAGTGTTGATGCCATCAAGCTTAGGTTAGACATATACCCTACATCTGGCAGATGTAGGGTATATGTTGCTTGTACATCAGTTCTTGGTAGCATGAACGTGGAGTACACACGACATTTTTTGAGGGGCTGATTGCTGATGCACCGGCCAAGATCCTTATAGACTCAGGGGCCTCCGTGTCCTTTGTCAACAAGGCTTTGGTGTGTTCTACTGCCTTGAATTTGCAAGCAGATGGTCAGCCTAAAGTGATCTTCGGCGATCGCCAGCCGATGTGCAAAGCCTAGGCAAGGTTCCCATTCGCATTCAGCAATATAAGGCCGTGGTGCTTATTACGCCATTGTGCTGGCTGCTGCATTTGATGTGATATTGGGTAATCATTGGCGTTTTTGAATAAAAAGCCCCTACACACGCAATTAGGGTGAGTCGTCCTTGTTATGTTCGGCTGTAGGGGTCTAGGAGCAAACCCACTACATAGTGAAGCACTAGCGTGTAGGCGCAGCGGAAGACAGGCCCTGCGGCGCCGCCGTCCGGCGGCGACTCCTGGCTGCGAGCCGGCGGTTGGCCCCCAAGGGGCGCAGCCTCGGACTCCCCGCAGCAAGTCCCGCAGCAGGCTGCGGCGGCGGCTGCTGCCGTCCATGGCGATATACCCACTCAAAACGAATGCTGCCATACATTCAGCCCATCGAACCCTTCTAACTTGACGCCTAGTCAAATGCTGCTGTGTGTGAAAGTACGTCACCGCGCAATGCAATGATCCGTGACAATTGTAAACTCCACACCTTCCAGTTAGCAGCGCCAGACACGTAAGGTGTGCACCACAGCCAGCAAGTCCTGCTCGCCCGTAGTGTAAATTTGCTCTGCAGGGGTCAGCAGGCGACTCTCAAAAGCTAGCGGGTGACCCTCTTGCAAGAGCACGGCACCAACGCCGGTTACTTACAGAGAGCCGGCGGGGCCTGCAGCGAGGAGCTGCGGCAACGGGCTGGGCAGCAGGCGGCAGCAGCAGAGCTGTGACGGCGGCGGCGGCAGCAGGCAGCAGCGGGGCTGGCTAGGCAGCAACAGAGCTGTGTCTCTCTTGGCGTTGGTCGGACTGAGGAGTCTGGCCAAGGCCTACGACTTATGACGATTCTCCTGCCACCCCTCCCCAGAGGGTGTGACGAGGGTCGCCCCCAGGGCCCTCACCCGGAGGGGCGGGCCTGACAAGGGGACACGATGAATGCAAGAGGCTGGCGCACAGGGCCAGAAGCCTGTAGCACGAGTTCAAGGGACTAGCGCCAAGGGGCCAACGCGCGCGTCCAAGCGACTGGCGCGCAGAACAGGGACTAGCGCCAAGGAGGTGGCGCGCCAGGCCAAGAGCCTGGCTCACGGGGCCAAAGGACTGAGGCCATGAGGACTCAGGACCGAGGCCATGCGGCCATGAGGCCAAGAGAGCTGGCCAACCGGCCAGCCCGCAGGGCGCTGGCCTTAGGGAGAGCTGCCCACCCGGCCAGCTCGCAGGGCGCTGACCTGAGGGAGAGCTGGCCCACCCGGCCAGCCTCCAGGTTGCTTGTGATGACCCTGACCCTCAAGAGCATAGTCAGGGGTCAGTATGTCCTTATTGGTTTCGGTCGCTGGGGTTTAGAGACAAACTCCCAGCACAGCGAAGCACCACGTGTTTTACAAAGCGGAAGTCTTGCCCTGAGGCGCTGCCGACAGGCAGCAGCTTACCTCTCAGGTACGGGACAGCGACTGTCCTCAAAGGAGCAGTCACAGTCTTACTCACAGAGAGCCGATGAAGATCCGCGACGACGGGATGCGGCGATGGGCTGCGGCAGCAGGTAGCAGCAGGCTGCGTCGGCGGGCTGCGGCAGCAGGCGGCAGCAGTGCTGCGCCTCTCTCTCGCGGGCTTCACTGATGTTGACCGGGTGACCCGAGTCTGCTCTCAGCCCTACTTGTAGTGCTTCATGTGCCACCCTCCCCAGGGGTCTCTGGGAGGCTCGTCTCAGGGCCCACCTTCGGAAAGGCGGGCCCGACAAGGGAATCTAGTGCGAGCGCAGGCCACGCGGCTCCCTTCCGGAAGCGGCGGCCGTCCTGCGGCGCCGCCGAGCAGCGCCATGCGGCGCCGCCTCGCGGCGGCGCCCTGCGGCGCCGGCTTGCTGCGCCGCCAGTGGGTAACGAATGTGACGTGGCGTCACGGGGCGCGCCACACGTGTCACATACACGTCATTGAGAGCTTGGCGGCAGATGTAGGAATATGCCGAGGAGCTCCGCTCTGGAAGTCCAGGAGTCGCCGCCTCTGCTGGAGGTGGCGCGCCTGCACGTTATATCGTCAGCAGGCGCGTCACACCGCGCGACACCTCCAGCGGTTCTCTCGCGCGTCGCACGCGCGTTGCACGCGTCAGTCACGTGCGCGTCAGTAGTTACTCGGTCTCGCTTAACTCGGAGATAAGCGTCCTGTAACGGCGGGGACATTACAGCGCTGGCCTGTGGGAGAGCTGGCCCACCCGGCCAGCCCGCAGGGCGTGGGCCCGAGGCGTGCACACGTGGTACCGTGCCCGGGACCTCGATTCGTACATCTCTACACGTGATGTAGCAAATTTACCTGCACCGTTTGGAACTCCGAGACGGTAACAACGATACGATCATGTAAGGTTACCGTCCCCGTTGGCACGCCCAGACGGGGGAACGTTACAAGGCCTCTATTTGTGTGGATTGCCCACAATGACTTGCAAAGGGGCTGCAGATGTCTATCTGAGCTGGCCTGCGTGCCGTCGGCCTGAAGAGATTCTGTTCGTCGTTGTGCCACAGAAGCGGGGCGTGATTGATCGAGGTCCGCTGGGGATGTCGCTGTTGTGCTCGCACGAGGCGAGACACAGGCTACTTTGGTGTGTTCCACTGGCTTGAATTTGCAAGCAGATGGGTTGCCTAGTGTGACATTGGCCGATGGGCACCCAACCGATATGCTGGGTCTGTGCAAGGTTCCCATTCGCATCCAGCGATACAAAGCCGAGGTGCCTTGTTATGCCATTGCGTTGACTGCTGCATTTGATGTGATATTGGGAGATGACTGGCATTGTGCCACATCTGCATGCCTTGATTTTGAACGCCAAACTTGCACTGTACAACGAGGCGCGCGGCGCTTTGTCCTATGCAAGCAGCTTCCCTGTGCACCGCCGCTGGCGGCAGGGCTTCCATTCTGCTGTCCGCCATGCAGATGAAGCGATTGGTTCACAAAAACACTGTGCAGACGGCATTCTTGTGATGGTGGCGTTGAGTGACAAGTCTGAGCCTGACTTGTGTGAGAATGCTGCGGATTCACATGGCGGGGTCCTTGATAAGTTGCTGGAAGAATTTGCGGATGTGTTTCCCAACTCTCTTCCGGACGGTCTACCTCCTCACCTAGGTGTGGCTTATACAATTTCATTGGAGCCAAGCGCTAATCCGCCTTACCGTCCATTCCCCGGCTGAGCCCTCTCGAATTTCGAGAAATGCAATCCCAGGTCGAGGATCTGCTGGGCAAGGGTACATAGAGCCATCTCAGTCGCCGTACGGAGCACCCATCCTCGTTGTCAGAAAGAAGGATGGCTTTCTACGGATGTGCATTGACTATCGGGCTTTGAATAAGCTTATCATCAAGAAGCGATACCCATTGCCTCGGAAAGATGATCTGTTCGATTGGCTTGCAGGGGCTACTGTGTTTAGCTCCCTGGACCTGGCAAGTGGTTATCACCAAATTCGAATCACGCCTGCGGATGTTGCAAAATCGGCACTGCGTACGCCGCTTGGACATTTGCAGTTCAAGGTGCTGAGCTATGGTTTTACCAATGCACCGCTTACGTTCCAAGCGGTGATGTCGAGGTCCTTTGGCCCCCTGCTCTACCATTTTGTGCTGGTTTACTTGGACGACATACTGGTGTTCAGCAAAACGCCTGAGGATCACGTGAGGCACCTGCGCCGAGTGCTGCAGTTGCTCCGTGAGAATCAATTGTATGCCAAGAGGTCCAAGTGCGCATTTGACTAGCCAGAGCTGACATACCTCGGGCATGTCGTGGGCAAAGACGGCATACGTGTTGACCCAAGAAGACTTCGGTCGTACGGGATTGGCTTGTGCCACGGACTTGTACCTCTATTGCGCTCCTTTCTGGAATTCGCAAATTACTTCCGTAAGTTCCTACAAGGCTACGGGAACTTAGCACTTCCTCTTACGAAGCTGACTCGTAAGGACGTACCTTGGGATTGGTTTTCCGAATTCCAGAGGCCATTTGAGGGAATACAGCAGGCAATGACATCTTCGAATGTGCTGGCCTTTTGTTAAGGCGTGCCATATGAGCTCATCTGCGATGCCTCTTTCTGTTGGTAGAGTCACCGCCCTAGGGCGGTGCCTCAGGGTAAGACTTCCGCTGATCTCTGTGCGCGTATGTGCGTTGGCGTTCTCTTGTATGAGGGTTGTACCCAGAATACCCTATGACCAAACCCAAACAGGACATTTGGACCCTAACTGTCATAAGGACAGGGATGTTACAGGCCCTCCGGCCTCCAGACCTTGCAACAAAGCAGTAATGGAGCGCACTACCGGTACTTTGGTTGACGGACAAGCAATGCCAGCAAGATCAAACAGCTCAAGTGCATCTGGCCGAATGAGATGGCTCCCAGAGGCAAGGGTCAGGCACTCACGCTTGCTGTAATGAACCAGCCGTTTGGTTAAGCCGCATGGCTCTGTTGGCAGTACATGACCGGCTATTTGGGACAAGTGGCCCGCCCAGGTGCGGGCCCCGCCCGTCCAGAAATACCCCTCGCTAGGATCCACCCGTTCAAGAAAGCAAGGCAGGCCATGGGGCGGCCCGCTCACACCCCTGGGGGGGGTGGCACGGGGAAGCACGAGGAGCCTTGGGGCTGAGACTCGACAGGAGTTCGAACCAAGGAAGCCCAGGAGAGGAGAGGGGCTCGCCCATTGAGGATAGGTGCTGGAGCCCAGGAGCAGCCTTGCCGCTACTCGCCGCCGCAGCCGCCGCCACACTGCGCTGCAGGGCCTGCTGCGCCGGCCTGCGCCCTGGAATGCGGGTGTATTAAGAGATGGGGAGGCCATGTGTGGCCAAGTACAAAGGTAAGCACATTGACAAATGTACGTCACCTGCTGCTAAGCTGACCGGCTCAGTAACCACGAGTCAGCACATAGAGGTCGCTAGCTGATGCTCGCATTCCGGACGGCAATTGGCAAGCTCTTGAATTACCAGCTAAGGCTCGACCAGCTTTCTGGTGCAACGCATGAGCCTGAGCTCGCTGCAGACAAGCTGACACCCGACGTCGCAGAAATGACAGATAGGCTGCCGGCATACCCATCTGGGCTGGAAGCATACCCTCGCGTCGTGCATATCCCAGACTCGCTATGTTCTCGAGTAGGGTATGGAAGCGAGGACCCAAGCAGCCGGAAGTGTCGGTTGCGGCCGGGAGGAGGTGGTCGCTGCGGGGGTAGTCAGAGTAGTGTCGGAGCTTTCTCTGCTCAGCACCTCCCACTGCGTGGCCAGCAATGTGTGTGGAAGCGGAGCTCTTGTATGCTTCAGTCACCACCACATCAACCAAGGCTCGTGGGCCTCCGCCAAATTGTACACCCGCAATGTCCAGGGTGCGACGGTGATGGCATCCCTGGGAGTTCGTGGTGATGGGCATTACATTGCTCACTTCCACAATGGCGCGGTAGCCGGCGTCGCGCATCAAGCCCGCCAGGGCGTCCCGTAGGAGATTGTGGACGCCAACCACCTCAGGGCCTGTGGGACACCGCAGCATGTGGGTGGCAAGGTCTCCACCCTCCGCACGGAAGCCGCACTCACTTTGAGTCACTCCAATTAGGCAGGTCGGGGGCAGGCCCAGGAACAGCTGGAGAAGCGTCCGGAATGCTTCAGGGCTGATTCTGAAAGCGTTATGGATTGCGTGTGTGATGAGCCAATCTGTTGCCCCAGGCGTTGCGAGTGATGTGAGACGTGCCAGACTCCTTGGATTGGTCTTGATATCCGGCATCGTCCTCAATGCCTTGCGACGCTCGTCCTCAACAGCAGCAACGAGTCTGGCCTGTGCCGCTTTGTCTGGTGCTTTAGCAAGCGCTGAGAAGGGGGTGAGGACGGGTTGTAGGGAGGGGAAGGAGCAGAGTGCTGACTCCCGGATGCTCCTCAATTGCACTTGGAATGCCAAGGAGCCTTCCTCCACCTCGGCTGCAGGGCCAGCCAGGCAAGGGAAGCGAACGGGTAGAAGGGAGGCAACCTGGTGCCAGCAACCGAGAAAGGCTGCCTGCGCTGTCTGCTCAAGTGACCGGCAGCCCAGGCTGCCCATACGTGTGGGAAGGGTTGCCTGCAGGGAAGATGAAGGTGAGGAGAAGGATGGGTGATGAATCAGGGAAGCCAGGATTTGGAGGAGGGAGGTGTCGAACTCTTTGTACAGCTCGCCCACCATGTCCGTTGGGGCGCCCAGGAGGTGAAGTCGCCGCCGGACGGCGGCGCCACAGGCCTGTCTTCCGCTGCGCCTATGCGCCAGTGCTTTGTCTGTGTAGTGGGTTGGTCTCTAAGCCCCCTATAGCCGAACTCAAGAAGGACTGCTCACGCTAACTGCGTGTGTAGGGCGAGGTTCTCTACACTTTGGTATCAGAGGCGGTCTTGCATCCATCGCGCTTGTGACTTGGTGTGCTCGCCGCTTATGATGCAAGGATCACCCTGATGTGCTGGCTGACCTTTTCTGTTGAAGATGAAGTGCTTGCCAGACGTTGGTCCGTGAGGCGGCTCAGCGTAAGCGCCGGGAGCGGAGTCATCTTTGCGCAGTGAGCCAGCGACGACCAACGCCAGATTGGCTGCCTGACCCTTTGAGGACCAGCCGCTGCGTTTGCTTCTTTTGACGTGTGGCTTGAGCCTGCAGCCTCTCTGTGGTAAAGGTCAGTCGTGTGGCAGCATTGATCGAGTGCATCGATTCTGGTCATATCTGCGACTGTCTGCCTGCCTGCTGATTGAGGTGTGGAGTTGCGCGCTGCCTTGCTTGCTCGCTCGCTGCTGCAGCAGTCTTGCGACGCCCTGTATTGCAGTATGGAGTGTGTGATTTGCTGACTGTCGGAGCCTGAAATCATCCCTCAGTGTCCTTCAGACAGCATTGTATCGCACACGTCCAGTGCGCGGCCGAGCCCTCCTCGGGAGGTAGAGCGGTCGGCTGCTGAGGCAGCGGCTGCTGCAGGGCCAGCTGCTGAGGCAGTGGCTGCTACGGAGCACGCCCAAGAGGGGCATCCCCAAGAGGGGGCACGCCCAAGCGGGGCACGCCCAAGAGGGGCACGCCCAAGAGGGGTCTCGCCGAGCTGGGAGCCGAAGGCCACGAGGGCTTGTCGGCTGGGGAGGTGCAGCGCATGGCCCTCCTCGCGCAGGATCTGGCAGCAGCCCAGCCTACGCCGGACCCAGCTCAACAGCGCCCCTTTGCGACGATCTGCGCGGAGCAGCGCGCCCTACTCGTCCGGCAGCGCGCCGAAGAGCCGCATATTCAAGAGGTGGATGCCTCGTTGCACTTAAATGCGCAAGAGCAGTGGCAACCCTGAGCATGGACTTGCCAGGGCCCATGCACCCAGGCAATTCTCCGGTCAGGACGATCGGGGACGGTTGCAGTCATGACTCGCCGAGATGGTCGAATGCTTTGTGTGTTCAAACACGGACGCGGGGGCAAGCGTGCGCCTCGCTGCGACCTACCTCTCAGGAGAGCCACGGGAGTGGTGGAACACCCTGAAGCAGGGCAAGACGCCCGACGAGTACAACAATTGGGAGTCTTTCTCCGAGCAGCTCATATCGACTTACGGCGATCCGCGCACGGAGCTGCGCGCCCGTGATGAGCTGGACGCCCTCCGCATGGGAGGCGACAGAAGCGAGGACTTTGAGCCCTATGTGCGGCGCTTCCGGCTGCTGCTCTCCAAGCCATGCAGCGAGCCCATGAATTGACCATTGACCATTGCCGATTGACCATTGCCAGCCGTTTAAGGCTGGACTGCCGACTCGCATGCGCAATTGGGTCGCGGTGGATTCAGCGACGTCGCAACCCGTCACGGACTTCACCAAGATGGTGCAGCACGCCCGCAAGGTGCGCAGCACGCCAGACATTGCCGGTCCGGGCAAGCGACTCCTGCTGGAGGCAGGCGGATCGGCAGAGGCAGAGCGAGGCAAGAAGCGGTTCAACCCAAGGCAAGGCTTGAACGCTCGTCCTCAAGGCGGCTTTTCCAAGCCGCGAGTGGAAGGTGCTGGCTGCTTTAAGTGCGGTGACAAGAGCCACCTGCTCAGGGACTGCCCTGCGGCAAGACCATCTTCCTCGAGGCCACGTCAACAGCGCCCCATGGGTCGGGACGAGGGCAACTTCAAGGGCAAGCGTGAGTGCCTGACCCTTGCCTCTGCGAGCCGTCTCATGCAGCCAGGAGCACTTGAGCTGTTGGATCTTGCTGGCCTTGCTTGCCCGTCAACCAAAGTACCGGTTGTAGCACTCCTTGGCGCTAGTCACTGTCCAGCGCGCCAGTCCCTTGGACTCGCGCGCCGGCCTCTTGGCGCTAGTCCCTTGGACTCGTGCTAAAGGCCACTGGCCCTGTGTGCCAGCCTGTTGTGTTTGTCGTGTCCCCTTGACAGGCCCGCCCCTCCAAGGGAGGGCCTTGGGGCCGACCCTCGTCACACCCTCAGGGGAGGGGTGGCAGGAGAACCGCTATAAGTAGTGGGCCTTGGTCAGACTCCGGGGGAGTCGACCAACGCCGGAGAGAGACACAGCCCTGTTGCTGCCTAGCCAGCCCCGCTGCTGCCTGCTGCTGCCGCCGCCGCCACAGCTCTGCTGCTGCCGGCTGCTGCCAGCCCGTCGCCGCAGCTCATCGCTGCGGGCCCTGCCGGCTCTCCGTAAGTCTATTGGTAGATTCACCGCCCTAGGGCGATGCCTCAGGGTAAGATTTCCGCTGCGCTCTGTGCGCGTATGTGCGTTGGCGTTCTCCTGTAAGAGAGTTGTCTCCAAAGCACGCTGTGCTCCAATGCAAACTAGGACATTCTGACTCTAATTGTGTGATTAAGAGCAGAGATGTCACAGGTTCACACGACCTCCTGCGAGACGCCATGCAGGGTGTGTTCCTGGAGGCCGGCTACAAGGTGGTAGTGGAGAACTCGACGATCATGCCCATCCTGCGGGGCGCCGACGGACAGCTTCACACCCGCCGCGCGGACCTCGTTGCCATCCCGCCCGAAGGAGGTCCGCGTATCATCGCTGATGTCGTGACTGCAGATTGCGTTGATTCGGCCAACCCCGCGAAGTCGGCGACGCTCGTCGGGCACGCGGTCACCTTGGCGGCTCGGAATAAGGAGCACAAGTACTCTGACCACCCTCCAGGCGATGCCTTCGCGACACTGGCCAGTGACGTACACGGGGCCTTCGGCAGTGGCTGGTTGGATCTCCTCCAGCGGCTTGCTCGGGAGGCCATCGAGCGGCGGCAGTCTAATCACACAGTTAGGGTCAGAATGTCCTAATTGGGTTCGGTCATAGGGTATTCTGGAGACAACCCCCATACATGAAAGCGCCAACGCACAGACGCGCACAGAGCGCAGCGGAAGTCTTACCCTGAGGCACCGCCCAAGGGCGGTGACTCTACCAGTGGACTTACAGAGAGCCGGCAGGGCCCGCAGCGAGGAGCTGCAGCGACGGGCTGGGCAGCAGGCGACAGCAGCAGAGCTGTGGCGGCGGCTGCGGCAGCAGGCAGCAGCGGGGCTGACTAGGCAGCAGCAGAGCTGTGTCTCTCTCGGCGTTGGTCGGACTCCGAAGTCTGGCCAAGGCCTACTACTTATAGCGGTTCCCCTGCCACCCCTCCCCAGAGGGTGTGACGAGGGTCGCCCCCAGGGCCCTCCCCTGGAGGGGCGGGCCTGACAAGGGGTGTAACGTTCTCCCCGTTTGAGCGTGCCAACGGTGCCGGTAACCTTACATGATCGTATCGTATCTACCGTTTGGGAGTTCCAAATGGTATGGGTAACTTCGCTGCACTCCGTGTAGCTAAGTAAGGGCTGAGACCCTGGGCACGTGCGGCACGCGTCACGTGCGGCACACGTGGCACGCGCCCCGCGACACGCGCTGCACGCGCCACGTCCGGCGCGTTTCACGCGCAGCACGCGCTACGAGCTCGCCTTTCCATTCGTCCGGCTTGCGCCCCGCGCAGCACGCGCTACGCGACTCGCCTTCCCATTCGTCAGGCTCGTGCCACGAGCAGCACGCGCCACGCGGCACGCGCTGCACGCGCCACGCGTGGCACGCGCCAGTCCCCTAAATCCGTATTCCTGTATCCCCATTCGCCAGGCCCGCTCCTCCGGGGGAGGACCTCGGGGGCTACCCTCGTCACACCCGAGGGGGAGGGGCGGCAGGGGAAACGCTACAAGTGGTGGGCCGAGGCCAGACTCTGCAGTCCGAACAACGCCCGAGAGAGACACAGCCCTGCTGCTGCCTAGCCAGCCCCGCTGCTGCCTGCTGCTGCCGCCACCGCCACAGCTCTGCTGCTGGCGCCTGCTGCCAGCCCGTCGCCGCAGCTCATCGCTGCGGGCCCCGCCGGCTCTCTGTAAAGTCTATTGGTAGGGTCACCGCCTTAGGGCGGTGCCTCAGGGTAAGACTTCCGCTGCGCTGTGTGCGCGTATGTGCGTTGGCGTTCTCCTGTATGAGGGTTGTCTCCAAAACAACCCTATGCTCGAATCCAGGACATTCTGACTTTTACTGTGTGATTAGGGACAGAGATGTCACATTTGGTATCAGAGGTGCCCTTGCATCTAGCCAGTCAAGTAAAAGGTTGTGTTTTACTGCTGACAGTGCATGGATCCCTCTGTATTCTGGACTAATTCTTCTCTTTCGAGTGAAACTTTATCCAGAGTGGACGTGGAGCTGTCATCGGCGAAGCGGCACGTGTGCCACCCTCTCGCCTTCGACATCCACGTACCGGGCCTAAGATGCCAGGCGGCTCTTCGTCCCGGCAGCAATCTATCGTGCCAGGTCAGCACTTACCAGCGTAAAGCACCTGTGTCCGGCGGCTTGCCGGCCAGTAAAGCACGGAAGTAAACCTGGTCGCCAGTGGGCGGCAAAGTCTGACCGTATACCAGGAATTGGATGGTCCGTCCATTTCTGGTCCCTCCCTCTTGCTGCTCGTACAGCATTGTGATTTGGAGGTATGACACATGTGCTGTTTTGATTGCTTGTGTGGGTCTGGGGCACCAGTCCTTCTGAGAACTTCTTGCCAGTATGGATCCTCGATATGTCTGCCGCCTCTGACTTGATCCGTCAGTAAGTGTGTGTAATCAGGCATGGATTCGCCGGATTCCAGTACATGCCCGAGTCCACCGGCCGTTCCACCTCTTGAGGTCGAGGACCTTGTCGACGATCTAGTGGAGCTCCAAGCGACGGCTCCAGACGTTCTGACCTCCGATGACGCCCGGCGCAGTGCGCGCCTTCTGGAGCTCCACGAGGCTGCGGTCCCGGTGTGTGGGGACCCTGCAGTGGCTTCCTTCACGGGAGCGCTGCTGGAGGAGGTGCAAGCGCTTGTCGCCCGGGTGACCAAGAGCGAGAAACGTGTCCGCAAAGTGAAGGCCAAACTCCTTGAGTCGCAGTTGGGGCGTGCCAAGCCCGCCTCACCGGCCAAATACAGTGGGCAATACGTCCGCAGCGGGCTCAACGCTTGGCTTGCAGAGATCCTTGCGTGTTCGTACAGTGTGGCACCGGCGCACATAATCGTGTCGGGCTTGCGGCCACGTATCTCTCAGGCGATCCCGCCAAGTGGTGGGAAAGCGTAAAGAAATCATCCACCCCCGTAGTGGATGGCCATTGGCATTCCTTCGTCAGATCGTTGTCAAGCATGTACGGCGAAGTGCATGCCGAGCTCAATGTGCGCAACGAACTTGATGTCACTCGCACGAGGAACGATTTTGAAGATTATGTGCGGCGCTTCCACATGCTGTTGTCAAAGCTCAACACCAAGCCCATAAATAATGTTGATCAGTGTCAGAGATTAAAGGCGGGCCTGCCAGAGCACGTGGCCCTCCTTGCCCGATTGGGTGCTGTGACCTTCCAGCCGGTGGACACTTTGGACCGTCTGATTGAGCAGGCGCGCATCACTTTCGCCATGTATCCCCGAAAGCGTCCCCTGGCGGAAGTCGTCGACCCGGCTGCGCCTTCACTTGAGGACTCCACACAGGACTTAAGGAATGGCACTCACCTTTGCCCTTGCCTTTATACTGCCCGTTAAGGCCGGGCGGAGCGATTTTGCTTGATGAGGGGTGCTTGGGAGCTTGGGTGCAATCTCGGATGCGGTGGCCCTTCTGACCACACCGGTAGCAAGCGCGGTCCACCTCGGGGACGATGGCCGCGGGCTTGGTTGGGCGCCGTGGCCCCATATAGGGCTTGGCACTGGTTCTTGGCAGAATGCTGCGGCGACGCTTCTTGTGCGAATGCTATTTGACCATGTAGGACATGCTTGTCCGCAATTTCATGTCCGTGTAGTACGCTCCCTGCATATGTAACATCCCTGTCTTTAAACACACAGTTAGGGTCAGAATGTCCTGGTTTGAATTCAAGCATAGGGTTCTTAGGAGAACTCCCTCATACAGGAGAACGCCAACGCACATACGCGCACAGAGCGCAGCTGAAGTCTTACCCTGAGGCACCGCCCTAGGGCGGTGACTCTACCCATAGACTTACAGAGAGCCGGCGGGGGCCCGCAGCGACGAGCTGCGGCGACGGGCTGGGCAGCAGGCGGCAGCAGCCGAGCTGTAGCATCCCTGTCCAGAGAGCCGGTGGTGCCCGCATGGTACTTACGGAGAGCCGGCGAGGCCCGCAGCGACGAGCTGCGGCGACGGGCTGGGCAGCAATCGGCAGCAGTGGAGCTGTGGCGGCGGCGGCGGCAGCAGGCAGCAGCGGGGTTGGCTAGGCAGCAGCGGGGCTGGCTAGGCAGCAGCAGGGCTGTGTCTCTCTCGCGTTGGTCGGACTGAGGTGTCCGGCCGAGGCCCGCTACTTATAGCGTTTCCCCTGCCACCCCTCCCCTGAGGGTGTGACAAGGATTGTCCCCAGGGCCCTCCCCAGGAGGGGCGGGCCGAACAAAGGGGGACACGAAGCGACGCCCGGTGGGCGGCACAAGGGCGACGCGAAGCGGCGCCCTGGGCGGTACAAAGGAGACGCGAAGCGGCACCTTGGGCGGCACAAAAGAGACGCAAAGCGGCACCTTGGGCGGCACAAAGGGGACGCGAAGCGTCGTACAAAAGGGGACGCGACGTGTCTCACAAAAGGGGACGCGAAGCGTCGCACAAAAGGGGACGCGAAGCGTCGCACAAAAGGGGATGCGAAGCGTCGCCTCCTCGCGTACCGTTTAGGACTTCCAAACGGTAGGAACGACCATGTAAGGTTACCTGCACCCTTAGCACTCTCAAACGGAGGGAACGTTACAGCATACACTGATGCAAGCTTTGGTGAATGGTGGTCCACTTGTTGTCTGGGTTCCCCGCAACCAAGCGCAATCAGCTGCTCAGATGTATCTGAATTGGGTGAAATATCATGGGGCTGACGATCCTGTGATTTGCATCGTGCGACTTGAATCCTCCACCACCATCAGGACTGCCCCTGCTCTGTCGCTACACAGCAGGCCTCCCACGTAGTACCTGGTGCTGCTGGATCACCTAGGAAACTGCTGATATGTGTAGTTTGCGAATTGAGTCTTGCTTCAGTTGGCGACTTAGCACTGTGTGCTTCTACGCCTAGTGTGCTATTTACCGGCATAGCGGCTGGTCTGCCAGCCCAGATTCTTATAGATACGGGTGCCTCGCTATCCTGTCTTAGTAAGACATTTGTGTGTGACCATGCCTGTGCTACCCACTCATGTATTGCAAGCTACATTGGCCAGTGGTCATCATGTTAAAGTCTTGGGCATTTGCAAAGCACCCATTCGCATCCAAAGCTATAAGACGGTTGTGTCTTGTCATGTCATTGATTTGGCGTCTGCCTTTGATGTAACCTTAGGCGATGATTGGCTCTGTGCCACCGCGTCTGTGCTTGATTGTAAACAGCGCACATGTATCGGTCGAAGTGGTAATCGTTGCTTCAAATTATCCAACGTCGACATTCCATGTGTACCACCACCCATGCAGGACTCTTCTCTGCGGCTTTCAGCTGTGCGGATGAAGAAGCTCCTTAGCAAGGAACCAGCTTCGGCTGCTGTCTGGGTGTTGTGATGAGTGCTAAGTCTGCGCCTGACTCTGATGTGAGTATCGTGGCCTCACGTAGTTCGGCTCTTGACAAGGTTTTGGCAGAGTATTCGGACGTGTTCCCGGATGCACTCTCAGACAATTTGCCTCCAGATCGAGGAGTGGCTCATACCATCCCTTTCGAGCCCGGCGCTGTCCCGCCGTACCGTCCTATGCATCGACTGAGTCCTCTCGAATTTCGAGAAATGCAATCCCAAGTGACGGAATTGCTCCGTAAAAGGCACATTGAGCCTTCTCAGTCTCCGAATGGTGCACCTATCCTCTTCGTCAAGCAGAAAGATGGTGGTCTCCGGATGTGCGTCGATTACCGAGCCTTGTACAAGTTCACTGAACTATTCTAAGCCCTATACACGCAGTTAGGAATTAGTGCGTCCTGATTGGGTTTGGTAATTGAGGGTTTTGAAGCAAACCCCCTACAGTGAATCAGTACTACAGCACATAGCGGAAGTCTTACCCTGAGGCGCCGCCAAAGGCGGCGACTCTACTGTGGGTCTGGCTTAATAGCTATCCCCGCATGAGCAGCCATGGTACTTACGGAGAGCCAGCGATGTCCGTAGCGACGAGCTGCGGCGACGGGCTGGCAGCAGACGGCAGCAGCAGGGCTGTGGCGGCGGCTGCGGCAGCAGGCAAGCAGGGCTCTGCCTCTCTCTGGCCTCGCTGATCGAACTGACCCTTTCGGTCTCAGCCGACTACTTGTGATGCTTCACTGCCACCCCCCTCCAGGGTGTGTGGGAGCCGCTTCAAGGCCCACCCCGTCAGGGGCGGGCCGCATGAGGATCGTTCGCGAGGACATGTCACGTCAACGTGAAGACGTCGAGGGTACTGAAGGGTGGACATGTAACGTCCACGGGCGGACCGCGAGGGACCCGTAGGACATGAGACGTCCACGGGCGGACCTCGAGGATACCGCAAGACAGGACTCACGCCGAGAGGCACGATGCTGGCGTAGAAGACAAGGTGCGTTGGAGAATACACGGTAATGGATAGATAGATAACACATGTAAGCGGAAATAGGAGGGTAAGGCGCCCAGACGGGCAGAACGCTACATAGCTGCCCATTTAGGTGTTCACGTCCTCGGGGAGAAGGACACAATACAGAGGAAAATAAACCCGAAGAGCTGGCCCACCCGACCAGCCCTCAGGGCGTGGGCCCGAAGAGTGCGCACGTGGTACGGAGCCCGGGACCTCGGACCGTACTTAGCTACATACATTGGAGCAAAGCTACCGGTAACGTTTGGGACTTCCAAAGGGTAGATACGATACGATCATGTAAGGTTACCGGCACCGTTGGCACTCTCAAACGAAGGGAACGTTACGTACCTCCCCACTTAGATGTCGACGTCCTCGGGAACAAGAAAGGAGTACTACAGGGGCTCGACCCAGGGGAATCAAATCCGGCGGGAAGACACTAGATGACGGAGAGAAGAGACAATGCCTCCTGTCAGGTACGCTGGAACGAGGGTATAACTATTGGCAAGTTGACCGCAGATCCCATGTACTGTGCTCAGGCGCATAGCCTAGCCACTTGATAAGGTCCTCACGAGACTTACAACGCCCAGGGAGATTGGCTCGGTGGGACAAAGTCTCCTCCACTTGATACTCTTCCTCGTTGTCAAGAACGAGGGGAGGTGGCGGCGGTTGGACACGGCCATCCGTATGGTATGGCTCGAGCTGAGACACATGGATTTGCCATTGTACCAGTGTATCAAGCTCATATGCGACCTTGCCGACCAGGCGCACTACACGAAAGGGTCCAACTCATTTGGGCAGCAACTTGTCCGTACCCATGGCCCGCAAGATTAGGTGCTTAGTGCTCAATAGCACTGGGGCACCCACGTCGACGGATACATTCTTGCGCCGTATATCAGCATACACAGATGTGAGCAGTTGTCAAGAATTGCTTAGCCCTCCGCTGAGCCTCCAGGAGGTCACCGGGAAAGCTTACTGCGGCCGGAATGCGCGCTCCGGCCTCCCCACCTGCAAAGGTGATCGGGGATGCTGACATTTAGGAAGAAGGGAGTGCTTTTAGGAGTCATGAAAGGCGTTGTTCACGGCATACTCGCTGGAGCAAGGTACTCGTCCTAGTCACCCTGACTGAGGTTACAAAATACCTTAGCATGTCTGCCAAATTCCGCTTCAACCTCACAATCTGTGTAACGTTCCCTCCGTTTGGGAGTGCCAACGGCGCCGGTAACCTTACATGTTTGTATTTGTTTTTGCCGCGGGAACGCTTCAACGGTCCCGGCTCCGCCACGGCGCCGCGGCCCGAGGGCCCGGTCCCGTAGCACACATGCTCCGCCCCCGGCGCCGCGGCCCGCGGCCCCGGTTCCGTATTGCACGTGTTCCGTCCCCGGCGCCGCGGCCAGCGGCCCCGGTTCCGTACCGTACTTGCGCTGCGCCGTCCTCCGGCGCCAAAGCCCGAACCGCCGCGAGGCGCCCCATCGCGCCCCGGGGGGGGGTGCCCTTTAAGGCGCCCCTCCATCTCGTTGGTGCCACCTCAGGCGCCCCGTCGCCACTCATTGGTGCTTGTCTGAAGCGCCGCTGTTGCGCTTCCTTGGTCTTGGCGGCGCCCCTTCGCGCCCCCTTGGCGCCACCCGAGTCGCCGCGCCGTGCCGCTCCAGGCGCCGCGTCGCGTCACCCGAGGTGCCGCGTCGCGCCTCCTCGGCGCCACCCGGGGCACCCCGTTGTACCTCATTGGCTCTGCCAAGGCGCCCTTTCGCGCCGTCCCATAGCGCCGCGTTCACGCGCCGCTTCGCGCCTCCTTCGAGCCGCCCAAGGCGCCGCTTCGCGCCTCCTTGGAGCCGCCCAAGGCGCCGCTCTCCGTGTCCCCTTCGTCCGGCCCGCCCCCTCGGGGGAGGGCCTTGGGGGCGACCCTCGTCATACCCTCGGGGGAGGGGTGGCAGATGGAACGCTATATAAGTCGTAGGCCTCGGCCGGGCTCTCGGGAGTCCGACCAGCGCCGAGAGAGACACAGCCCTGCTGCTGCCTAGCCAGCTCCGCTGCTGCCTGCTGCCGCCGCCGCCGCCACAGCTCTGCTGCTGCCGCCTGCTGCCCAGCCCGTCGCCGCAGCTCGTCGCTGCCGCCCCGCCGGCTCTCTGTAAGTCTATGGTAGAGTCACCGCCCTAGGGCGGTGCCTCAGGGTAAGACTTCCGCTGCGCTCTATGCGCGTATGTGCGTTGGCGTTCTCCTGTATGAGGGTTGTCCACTAAACACCCTATGCTTTAATCCAAATCAGGACATTCTGACCCTTTCTGTGTGATTAGGGGCAGAGATGTTACAATCTAACTGTAAAGAACCAGCCGTTTGGAGCCACATGGCTCTGTTGGCATTACATAACCGACTATTTGGGACAAGTGGGCCCGCCAGGTGGCGGGCTGGCTTGGCGCGCAAGAGCCCGCCCGGCGGTGGGCCCCGCCATTCGAAATACCCCTCGTCAGGATCCACCCGTTCAAGGGAGGACCTTTGGCCTGCCGCAAGGCGGGCCTTGGGGCGACCCGCTCACACCCCTGTAGGGGGGTTGGCACGGGGAAGCACGAGGAGCCTTGGGGGCTGAGGCTCAATCGAAGCCGGTGAAGCCCAGGAGCAGCCGTGCCGCTGCTCGCCACCGCAGCCGCCGCCGCACTCCGCTGCGGGGCCTGCTGCGCCGGCCTGCGCCCAGGAGGTGGAGTTGCTGCCGGACGGCGGCGCCACAGGGCCTATCTTCCGCTGCGCCTATTCGCTAGTGCTTTGCCTGTGTAGTGGGTTGGCTCCTAAACCCGCTACGTTCGAACTAAATAAAGACTGATCTCTCTAATTGCGTGTTTAGGGCGGGGTTCTCTACAATTTGGTATCAGAGGCGGTCTTGCATCCATCTGCGCTTGTGACTTCTGATGCTCACTGCTGATGATGCAAGGATCACGTTGATGTGCTGGCCTGACTTTTTCTGTCAAAGTTGAAGTGCTTGCCAGACGTTGGTCGGTGAGGCTGCGGACGCGCGGTGCAGAGGCATCTTTGCGCAGAGCCAGCAGCGACCAGCGCCAGATTGTCTGCCTGATCACTTCAGGACCACTTGCTGCGTTCGCTTCTTTGGAGGTGTGGCTTGAGCCTGCAGCCTTTGTGTGGTAAGGGTCAGTCGTGTGGCCAGCATTGATCGTATGCATCGGTCTTGGTCACATCTGCGGCTGTCTGCTGTGCTCATTGAGGTGTGGAGTTGCGCGCTGCCTTGCTTGCTCGCTCGCTGCTGCAGCAGTCTTGCGATGTCCTGCATTGCAGTATGGAGTGTGTGATTTGCTGACTGTCGGAGCTGGACTGATCCCTCAGTATCCTTCAGACAGCATGGTATCGCATTGGTCCAATGTGCAGCCAAGCCCTCCTCGGGAGGTAGAGCGGTCGGCTGCTGGAGCAGGGCCAGCTGCTGCGGCAGTGGCTGCTGCGGAGCACGCCCAAGAGGGGCACGCCCAAGCGGGGCACGCTCACGGGGGGCACGCCCGAGCGGGGCACGCCCAGGAGGGGCAGGCCCAAGAGGGGCAGGGCGAGCTGGGAGCCGGAGACCTGGAGGGCTTGTCGGCTGGGAATCTGCACCGCGTTGCACTCCTTACGCAGGACCTGGTGGCGGTCCTGGCTGCGATGGACCCAGTTCCGCAGGGGCTCTACCGCCTGCTTGAGCGCATGTGCGAGGAGCACCGCACCACCATCGCCAGGCTCCGCGCGGGACAGCAGCATGCGCAAGAGACCGATGCCGCGGGGCATCTGGTGCGCAGGAGCAATGGCAACCCTGCGCATGGCCTCGCCAAGGCCCACGCACCAAAGCTCTACTCCGGTCGGGACGACCCGGGTGGACTGCAGCCCTGGCTCAGCAAGATGTCGGAGTGGCTCACTCCAATGCTGATGGAACACGCTCGGAAGGTGCTCAGCACGCCGGATATAGGGCGTGGCAAGCGTCCCCTACTGGAGGCAGGCGGATCTGCAGAGGCAGAGCGGGGCAGGAAGAGGTTAAACCTTAAGGAGGGCTCTAACTTTCGTTCCCAGGGCGGCTTTCCGAAGCCCACGAGTGACAGGTGCGGGCCCGCAAGTGGAAGGAGGTTGTGGCTGCTATGGCTGCGGCGCCAAGGGCCACCAGCTCAGGGACTGCCTGGCGGCAAGTCCATCTTTATCAAGGCCACGTCCACAGCGCCCTATGGGCCGGGACAAGGGCAATTTCAAGGGCAAGCGTGAGTGCCTGACCCTTGCCTAATGGGAGCCATCTCATTCAGCCAGAAGCACTTGAGCTGTTTGATCTTGCTGGCATTGCTTGGGCATTGCTTGCCCGTCAACCAAAGTACCGGTTGTGCGCTCTATTTTTGCTTTGTTGGAGGCCGGAGGGCCCCTATTTGTGTGGGTTGCCCGCCATGACTTGCAAGAGGCTGCTGATGTCTATCTGAGCTGGCCTGAGTGCCGTCGGCCTGAGGAGATGCTATTCTTCATTGTGCCACAGAAGCGCGGCGCGATTGATCGAGCTCCGCCGGGGGTGTCGCTGTTTTGCTCGCACGAGGCGGGACACAGGCTCCTTGGGCGTAGTGTCGATGCCACTCAGCGTAGGCCTTTCCCGACAGCGGTTAGGTTATATGTCGCTCGCACTCCATTCCTTGGCAGTGTCCATGGGGGACACACGATGCTTTCTGAGGGGCTGGTTGCTTCGGCACCAGTTAGGATCCTCATAGACTCAGGGGCCTCAGTGTCCTTTGTTAATAAAGATTTGGTGTGCTCCACTGGCTTTATATGCAAGCAAATGGTCATAGGTTGACATTGGCCGATGCCCACCCCACCGATGTGCTGGGTCTGTGCACGGTTCCCATTTGCTTCCAACATTATAAGCCGAGGTGCTTTGCTACGCTATTGCGTTGACCTTCGCCTTCGATGCGATATTGGGAGATGACTGGCTATGTGCCTCATCAGCATGCCTAGACTTTGAACGCCAGACTTGCACTGTACAACGTGGCGCACAGCGCTTTGTCCTTTGCAAGCAGCTTCCCTGTGCACCGCCGCTGGCGGCAGGGGCTTCCATTTCGCTGTCCGCCATGCAGATGAAGCGATTGATTCACAAGAACACTATGCGGATGGCATTTCTTGTGATGGTGGCGTCAATGACGAGTCTAAGCCTGACTTGTGTGTGAATGCTGCGGATTCACATGGCGGGGTTCTTGATAAGCTTCTGGACGAGTGCTGGATGTGTTTCCCGACTCTCTTCCGGCCGGTCTACCTCCTCACCGAGGTGTGGCTCATACTATGAGCCATCTCAGTCGCCATACGGAGCACCTATCATCTTTGTCAAAAGGAAATTTGGCACTGTAAGGATGTGCATTGATTACCGGTCTTTCAATAAGCTTACTATCAAGAACGGTCGCAACATTTGCGGCGCTGATGCATTGGCTGCCTTGAATGCTTCTGGAGTGCAGGCTGCAGGACTGCGTCCGACTCGTCAAGCTTCTCGGCAATCCACGGCTGACCTCTCTGAGCTTTACGTCCGTATCCGTCAAGGGTATGGCAAAGACTCATGGTTTGCTGAAGCCGCCAACCTAAGTAAGCACCCTCACTGATGACAAAGGCTTCTGGTGGCTAAACGAATTGTGGTCCCGGCCTGCAATGCCTTGCGCACCGACATAATGCAGGAGCTGCATGATACGCCTATAGTGGTCATCTGTGAGTGAGCAAAACTCAGGCCGTACGACGCCTCATTTGGTGGAAGGGCTTTTCAGCCCAGGTGCGCGCTTTTGTGGTCAGTTGGGCCACATGGCAAGCGTAGTAAGGCAATCTCTGGCAAGTCTGCCGGATATCTTCAGCCCTTGCAGATTCCGGAGCGGAATTGGTCTGATGTCAGTGTAGATTTCATCACACAATTGCCTAAGACGCGGAACGGCTATGATGCCGTCTTTGTGTATCGCTTGAGTAAAATGGTGCATTTTGCTCCCATACCTACGCGGGTTTCGGCGAAGAATTTCGCTAACATCTTTGTGGATACGGTGTGGAAGCTGCATAGCGTACCTGAGAGGCTGGTCTCGGACCGCGATCCTCGATTTACAGGTCACTTCTGGAATGAAATTTGCAAGCTTGTTGGCACAAAACAGGCCATGTCCACAGCCTTTCATCCACAAACGGATGGCCAAACTGAACGCATGAATCAAGTTCTCGAGGACATGTTGAGGCACTTTGTCAATCCTACTCAGACTGATTAGGATGAGTATTTGGCTCCAGCTGAATATGCTGTGAACAATTCCTATCATGCGTCCACAAAGGAGACTCCATTCTTCCTCAACTATGCTCAGCATCCCCGAGCTCCACTTCAGGTGGGGAGGCCGTTTTGGGTTCCCGCCGCGGTAGCATTTCCTGGGACTCTCTTGGAGGCTCAGAGACGAGCTCGGCAGTTCTTGAAAATTCTCAGGGTCGCCAAAAGGCTTATGCTAACAAACATCGGAAGGACGTCTCCTTCGATGTTGGTGCGCAGGTGCTGCTTAGCACGAAGCATACTATCCTTGCGGGCTGTGGGTACGCGCAAGTTGCTGCGCAAGTGGGTCAGACCATTTGCATTAAAACGCCTTGTGGGCAAGGTATCCTACGAGCTGAAGACACCGGTGCATTGAAAGGTCCTTGACGTCTTCCATTTGTCTCAGCTGAGGGCCTTCCTTTCGGATGGTCGTGTCCAACCGCCCCCACCTCCACTACTGATCGAGGATGCTCTTGAGTTTGAGGTGGAAGAGATCTTGTCTCACAGGGAAAAGCTTCGAGGGCGTAAGACCCGTGAGTATCTGGTTGAAGTGGCTCGGGTATTGTAGTGAACTCGCCCCTACACACGCAGTTAGGGTGAGTCGTCCTTGTTAAGTTCGGCTGTAGGGGGTTTAGGGACCAACCCACTACACGGCAAAGCACTAGCGCATAGCGCAGCGGAAGACAGGCCCTGTGGCGCCGCCGTCCGGCAGCGCCTCCACCTCCTAGGCGCGAGCCAGCAACTGGCCCTTTACGGGCGCAGCCACGGACCCCCCCCAGCGAGCCCCGCAGCAGGCTGCGGCGGCGGCTGCGGCGGCGATCTGCGGCAAGGCTGCTCCTGGGCTTCACCGGTCCGAACTCCTTGTCGAGCCTCAGCCTTCAAGGCTCCTCGTGCTTCCCCGTGCCACCCCTCCCTCCAGGGGTGTGAGCGGGTCGCCCCAAGGCCCGCCTTGCGGCAGGCCAAAAGGTCCTCCCTTGAACGGGTGGTCCTGGCGAGGGTATTTTAGCACGGGCAGGGCCCGCCTCTGGGCGGGGCACCTGCCGGGCAAGCCAGCCCGCCACATGGCGGGCCACTCGTCCCAAATGGCTGATCATGTAATGCCAACAAAGCCATGTGACTTAACCAAATGGCTGGTTCATTACAGTATGGGCCTGAGCACAACACGTGGGAGCCTGCGGCCAATTTGGCAAATTGTCCAGTTGCTCTCAGGGATACCTGACCAAGGTTGGTAGTTCTCCTAGGCTTGGTAGAGGCAACAGCTGGTGGGCGTCTTAATCCCTGTCGGCTGTTCTCTCGTGGTACCCGAGGACGTGAACACCAGAGTGAGGGAGGTATGTAATGAACCAACCGTTTGGTTAAGCCACATAGCTCTGTTGGCATTTCATGACGGACTATTTGGGACAAGTGGGCCCGCCAGGTGGCGGGCTGGCTTGCCGCGCAAGGGCCCGCCCGGCGGTGGGCCCCGCCATCCGAAATACCCCTCGCCAGGATCCACGTCTTCAGGGGAGGACCTTTGGCCTACCGCAAGGCGGGCCATAGGGCGACCCGCTCACACGGGTGAACGGTTCCTGGAAGCACGAGGAGCCTTGGGGGCTGAGGCTCAACAGAGTTCAAAGCCGGTGAAGCCCAGGAGCAGCCTTGCGGCTGCTCGCCGCCGCAGCCGCCGCCGCACTCCGGTGCGGGGCCTGCTGCGCCGGCCTTCGCCCAGGAGGTGGAGTTGCTGCCGGACGGCGGCGCCACAGGGCCTGTCTTCCGCTGCGCCTATGCGCTAGTGCTTTGCCTGTGTAGTGGGTTGGCTCCTAAACCCACAACTTTCGAAGTCAATAAGGACTGCTCTCTCTAACTGCGTGTTTAGGGCGAGGTTCTCTACACTGACCGTCTGATAGTGGGTGGAAAGCTGTGGACATGAATTGCTTGTGCCAATAAGCCTGCACACTTCTTGCCAGAAGTGACCCGTGGAGCGAGGATCGCGGTCAGACGATTCGTGCGGGTACGCCGTGCAGTTTCCATACTCGGTCCACAGACATGCCAGGAACTTGGCAGGCAACGCTTGCCATACTACGCTGGCAGGTGGCGCAAGTCCCCACGAAGACTCTACTTGGACTTACAAGCCCGGCCACCAGAAGAGAAGCGTCATAGCTTTCCTTGTCTTTCCATCACCCATTTGACCACTGCATTGAGGCTCACTAGTGCGCAAGTTATTGCAGTTGGGTACCACAATGGCGTCACCTCGCCACCAGAAGCCTTGGGCAAATCCACTGTGCGTGGTCTGGTTGCGCGTGCAAACCAAGGGTCTGTGACATACCCATCACGACTACGCACATACAGCTCAGAGAGGTTGGTGGTGCACTGCCGAGCGGCCCCACGAGCAGGTCGCACGTCTGCGGTCTGAGCCCTTGTGGCACACAAGACAGGCGCCACAGTAGCCCCTACAATGTTGCGGCCACCGAGTTCGCAGCATTGTTACGTCCAGGGTGGTACACCCACAGGATTGGAATAGTACCATACTACTAGCTCACCAAGCTTGACGCCTGCTCTTTGCTGTTGTGTGCGAAAAACGGTCGACTGGCTATGGCCCGTTACAACCGTCATGTCAGCAAGCTTGAGATAGCATCGCCACACACAGAAGGCGTGCACAACACAAGGAGCTCTTGCTCCCCCCGTAGTTGAGAAGAGCCCGGCAGGACTGAGCAAGCGAGTCTCAAACGCTACGGGGTGACCCTCCTGCAAGAGGACGGCAAATGCCGATCAAAGAGGCGTCACACAACATATCACTACAATGGAGCGCCTTTTCGAGGCAAGGCTCAAAACAGGTGGGGATATTAGAACCCGTTATATATATTCTCAAATGCCCGCGGGCATTTGGACGTCCATCCCAGGGAACGTCCTTACGAGTGAGCTTCGTAAGAGGAGATGTCATTCTTCCGTTTCCTTGCAGGAAACCTAACAGGAACGGGAATAATGTGCGAATCCTCGAAAGGAACGCACTTGCGGCTTATTCCGTGGCACTTAGTTAGTCCTTACGTCAGTCTCTGCAGACAGATGCAGCATAATTGACTACTACTTTTGGGGTTGACGCGAACCCCGTCTCTGCCCACAATACGCCCTACTACTGATGACATAGACTTGGCATATAAGTGATTCTCACGTCGCAAAGGCAGCACTAGCTGCAGGTGCAGTACGTCGGGTGTCATACGAAGACCGGTATGTAATCCAAGTATACCAGCACCGAGTCATACTATGGGGCCAAAGACTTCCACTGTCACAGCCTGACACGGGGCTGGAAGTGTCCGAGCGGCGCACGACAAGCCAACTCGGAACTTTTGCAGACGTGACACAAAGGTGGTGATAAGCTCTCACAAATTCGACGAAGCAAAGCACGCTTGCTTCTCTAAGACGATCACACAGATCATCAATGCCAGGCAAAGGCCATTGGCTCTTGACAGTGTGCTTGTTTAGAGCTCGATGCTGGATGCACATCCAATGACTACCACCGTGCTCACTCACAAGGAAGCGAGATAGGTGCACCATACGGCAACTGAGGAGGCTCACTATGCCCGTACTGTAGCAAGTCCGCCACTTGGAATTGCTTCTCTAAACACTCGAGAGTACTCAGTCCATACAGAGGGCAGATTGGCGGCAGAGCGCCGGACGTCATTGAGCCACGTCGGATGGGGGGCACCCGTCCAGAGGAGTCCGGAAAATACATCCAACTACTTTGGTGACTGTTTGTCAAGAGCCGCACCAGGCGAGGCAACCACATGTACTACAGAGTCAGGGAAATACATTTTACTTATCATCAGAATCAGATACACAGCCAAGCTGGTTGCATGTAAAGGTACGTCTTCAACAATAGCTGTTGGTCGCAGAGTGCAAAGATGCTGTTCCAAAGTATCCATTCCAAGTCAATCGTTTGACTTTAATATTCAAAGGCGGAGACAGCACTCTCACCCAGAATACTCTGATGCACTAGCCAGCTGCAGGCAGTCAATGCCAGCTGTAATGAAACAGCCGTCTGGTTAAGCCACATGGCTCTGTTGGCATTACATGACCGACTATTAGGGCCAGGTGCCCTGCCAGCTGCCAGGCTGGCTGGCCGGTGGCCCGCCCGGGTGCGGGTCCCGCCCGTCCGGAAATACCCCTCAAGGATCCGCCCGGCCAAGGGAGGATCTTTGGGCCTGCCGCAAGGCGGGCCTTGGGGCGAACCTGCTCACACCCCTGGAGGGGGGGTGGCACGGGGAAGCACCAAGGAGCCTCAGGGGCTGAGGCTCATCAATCAGTTCGAGCCCGGGAAGCCTCGGAGCAGCCTTACCCTGCTCGCCGCCGCAGCCGCCGCCGCACTGCGCTGCGGGGCCTGCTGCGCCGGCCTGCGCCCAGGAGGTGGAGTTGCCGTCAAGGCGGCGCCACAGGGCCTGTCTTCCGCTGCGCTATGCGCTAGTGCTACCTTGTGTAGTGGGTTGGCCCCTAAACCCCCTATGCTCGAATACAATAAGGACTCTCTCCCTCTAACTGCGTGTTCAGGGCGAGATTCGGCTACATCAGCAGCTTTCTAGCTACAAGTGCTCAGGGATACTCAGCACTTAGCTGGGCTGTGGTCAGATTCTCGCTACCCAGCAATATGGCCAACGGTACTGGCCCACTTGGGCAGGACACTGGGACCAACATGGTCTTCTCCATGCCCGCCAAGTGTGGAATGACACGTGGTAATTACAACGGTAATACTGGCGAGAAATTGACCAAGCAGTGGCTGCAGAGGGCGTTGACAATATCTACCAAGCTTGGTTCCGCAAGCCCACTTAGCCCACAGCTGTGATATCACGTGATCAACAGCTGCAGGGAGTCAAGGACTTCCACTGGAAGTAGTGACACTGTAGTGCGACTGACCAGGGCCTAAGGCCTTGCGGTCAATGAGGATGGCGGCCAGCCACATTCCTCTTCGCACTTATTGCCAAGCACTAATTGCCAGCATTTGGAGTGTGCACTCAGCACATACCAGGGTGAGGGCGCACCAGACGCCAACATCGGAGGTACGGCAAGGCGAGGACCACAGCAGAAATTACTTATGCCGAGGCATCGCACCAATACCGATCTCACCTTGAAGTCCACGACGTCCATGGACACATGGTTACGCGTAGGCCAGCTTAGAGCGGGTTGGACCACACCAGGGCTCATGTCTCACACATCAGATAAACGGGTACTGGCCAGCTCGTATTACACAGCAGCACAGCTGATAGCTGGTATACAGGCAATGGTATGGCGTTCAGTGGCACACAAGCTACTTGTTGCTAAGATACTTTCCAAGTAAAATGGCATTCTGTACATATGGTCATAGAGATTGAAAGAAATTCACGATATCATGAGATCCCCAGGGGTGGACTTCTTCACTGGAGCGTGCCACAAGGCAGGGTCTCACAGAGAGGAGGTCACATTTGCCACGCGGGATGTGAAAGGTTTGCCGTACAAGCAGGCCACACCACTATCTCAAAGCCAGGTGTTGAGGCTGCTCCTGGTTGCTTCCTAGCCGACACGGCAGGTGGAGATGGCTGGGCACGTCCAGTCGCAACTCCAGCGGCGACAGTAACAGGTAGACATGGCTGGTAGAAACGGCTAGACACACCCCAGTCGTGACTACGGGTGCAGCAGGTGGAGACAATTGGGCACATCCAACCGAAGTTCCGGCAGCACCAGGCACTTAGCCGACAGAAGATGCAGGGACTACCCGGCCCACAACATGGGCGAGCAGTTTGCACATCTCGTAGCACCCCCCCACACACAGGGTTGCTAGTAGGTCCCCTTGAACCAACAGCCTCGTACTGCTCCATCAAGCGCACAACGCGCTGAACCTCCTCGGAGTCGGACATCCAGAGATGGTGATGGGAGCCCCGACAGCTCATCAAACCACTTCCTCGACCTTAACAGGTTGAACAGCCGGCAGAGGGGGACTAGGTGGCGCGCTTAAGTCAGCCAACTCCACGCCTTCACACCAAAACACTGAGGGATCAAGTCAGTGGCAGGTGTAAGACATATCTGCTAAGACAATACTACCACAGTGTGCTGAGCAAGGCCCGTGCACTAGGCAAGCAAAGCAAACATGATAGCCTGCCAGATCATACCCCCATACAGCAAAGCTTTAAAAGCAGACTGAGGGAGGACACCAGGCGAGAGTACAGACCAGCGCCTGGCCGACAGTCAGATTGCCGCCCACTTGCGGCACCGGGTGCTATGCTGTGCTTCATAGGCCAGCTACACACCGGACACAGGTGGTTACGCAGGCCAATACTGACCAGGCAATAAAGATTGCCGTCGGGAGGAAGAGCCACTCAGCATCTTGGAGACCCGGTGCGTGGATGTCGGAGGCGAAAGGGTGGCACAGTTGACGCTTCGCTGATGACGGCTCCACGTACAGTCTGGAAAATTTCCACGCTTACAGAGGAATTAGTCCAGAATACAGAGGAATCCTTGCACTGTCAGCAGTAAAACACTTATACGTGACTGGCTAGATGCAAGAACTCCTCTGATACCATGTAACGTCCCTGTCCCTCATCACACACTTAGGGTCAGAACGTTTGGGTTTCGGACATAAGGTGTTTTGAAGACAACCCCCTTGCAGAGTGGAACGCCAGCGCACACAGCGCACACGTATGCGCACATAGCGCAGCGGAAGTCTAACCCTGAGGCACCGCCGGAAGGCGGCGACTCAACCGAGGGTCAGCAGCTGTCCCCGCAAGGGGCGCGGCCATGGTACTTACAGAGAGCCGGCGAGGTCCGCAGCGACGAGCTGCGGCGACGGGCTGGGCAGCAGGCGGCAGCAGCAGAGCTGTGTCGGCGGCTTGCAGCAGCAGGCAGCAGCAAGGCTGTGGCGGCGGCTGCGGCAGTAGGCAGCAGCAGGGCTGTGCCTCTCTTGGCGTCACGGGTCCGACTGAGCAGTCTGGCCTCGGCCTACTACTGATAAGCATTCCATCTGCCACCCCTCTTGTGATGACCCTGACCCTTGAGAGCACACAGTCAGGGGTCAGTAAGTCCTTGTTGATTTCGGTCGCTGCGAGTTAGAGACAAACCCCCAGCACAGTGAAGGCACCACGTATCATACGCAGCGGAAGTTTCGCCCTGAGGCGCTGCCGACAGGCAGCGACTCACCTCACAGGTACGGGCCAGCGACTGTCCCCAAGGAGCAGTCACAGTCTTACTCACAGAGAGCCGATGAAGGTCCGCGACGACGGGATGCGACGACGGGCTGCAGCAGCAAGCGCAGCAGGGCTGCGTCGGCGGGCTGCGGCAGCAGGCGGCAGCAAGGCTGCGCCTCTCTCTCGCGGGCTTCACTGAGTTTGACCGAGTGACCCAAGTCTCCTCTCAGCCCTACTTGCAGTGCTTCATGTGCCACCCTCCCCAGGGGTCTCTGGGAGGTTCGTCTCTGGGCCCACCTTCGAGAAGGCGGGCCCGACAAGGGGAATCTAGCACGTGGCCAGGCCACGCGGCTTCCATTTGGAAGTGGCGGCCAGTGGCGACCAGTGGCGGCCAACGGCGGCCAGCCTGCGGCGCCCCGAGCAGCGCCCCGCGGCGCCGGCTTGCGGCGCCGCCAGTCCGTCACGGGTGTGGCGCGGCGTCACGGGCGCACCACACGTGTCACATACACGTCATATTGAGTGTGTCGGCTGATACCAGAATATGCCGAGGAGCTTCTCTCCGGAAGTCAGGATTCGCCACCTCGGCTGGAGACAGCGCGCCTGCACGTCACATCGTCAGCAGGCGCGTCACACCGCGCGACACCTCGCGCGGGTCGCTCGCGCGTCGCACGCGCGTCGCACGCGTCAGGCACGTGCGCGTCAGTGGTTACACGATAGCGCTCAATTCGGAGTTAAGCGTCCCGTAACGGCGGGGACGTTACACCTCTCCTGAGCGTGTGACGAGGGTCGCCCCCAAGGTCCTCCCCCGCAGGGACGGGCCTGACAAGGAGATACGACGAATCCAAGAGACACTGGCGCACAGCGCCAAGGGACTGGCGCCAAGAGAGTAGCGCACCAGGCCAAGAGCCTGGCTCACGGGGCCAAGGGACTGAGGCCATGAGGCCATGAGTCCAGGCGAGCTAGCCCACCCGGCCGGCCCGCAGGGCGTGGGCCTGAGGGAGAGGGAGAGAGGGAGAGCTGGCCCACCCGGCCAGCCCACAGGGCGTGGGCCCGAGGCGTGCGCACGTGGTACGGAGCCCGGGACCTCGAACCGTACTCAGCTACATACACTGAAGCAAAGCTACCGGTACCGTTTGGGACTTCCAAACGATAGATACGATACGATCATGTAAGGTTACCAGCACCGTTGGCACTCTCAAACGGAGAAAATGTTACACAATCCACCGATCGCTGGTGGATACGCAGGCGAAGTACTGTACTGACAACGGTGATTGCTGCCGGGGTGGTGGACCAGTTGACATGGCCGACCCCGGATGCGTGGATGTAGCGGGCGAGTGTCCACAGTACCACAGCCCGCTAACGTAAATCAACGGGTACGCTCTGGCAAAGGACCTCAAATCACAAGAGACTACTAGTCAGCGCCAGAGCATCAGAAGGAACCTTGCATTGGCAGCCGTAGCATAAAAAGAAATACGAGGCTATCCAGATGCAAGGACACCTCTGATACCAATGAAACATTCTAAGCCCTATACACGCAGTTAGGGATTAGTACGTCCTGATTGGATTCGGTAATGGGGGGTTTAGAGGCGAACCCCCTACAGTAAGCAGTACTACAGCACACAGCGGAAGTCTTACGCTGAGGCGCCGTCAAAGGCGGCGACTCTACTGTGGGTCTGGCTTTATAAGTATCCCCGCATGGAAAGCAGCCATGGTACTTACGGAGTGCCGGCAATGTCCGCAGCGATGAGGTGCGGCGACAGGCTGGCAGCAGACGGCAGCAAGCAGGGCTGTGGCGACGGCTGCGGCAGCAGGCAAGCAGGGCTCTGCCTCTCTCTGGCCTCGCTGATCGAACTGACCCGTTCGGTCTCAGCCGACTACTTGTGATGCTTCACTGCCACCCCCCTCCAGGGTGTGTGGGAGCCGCTTCAAGGCCCACCCCGTCAGGGGCAGGCCGCACGAGGATCGGTCGCGGGGACATGTCACGTCCACGTGAAAACCTCGAGGGTACCGAAGGGTGGACACGTAACGTCCACGGGCGGACCGCGAGGGACCCGTAGGACATGAGACGTCCACGGGCGGACCTCAAGGAGACCGCAAGACAGGAGTCACGCCGAGCGGCACGACGCTGGCATAGAAGACAAGGCGAAAATACATGTAAGCGATAATAGGAGGGTTAGGCGCCCAGACGGGCAGGACGCTACACTCACTGTCAAGGATCGTTACCCCTTGCCTCGCATTGATGATCTGTTCGATCGTCTCGCGGAAGCTAACGTGTTCAGCTCCCTCGACTTGCAAAGTAGGTATCACCGAATTCGTATCACTCATGAGGATGTCAGCGTTTCGTACGCCGGCCAGACACTTCCATTTCAAGGTGCTCAGCTTTGGTCTGACCACCGCACCTGCCACGTTTCAGACAGTGATGACGAAAATCTTTGGCCCCTTTTGTATGACTTCGTGCTGGTCTACTTGGATGACATACTGGTTTCCAGTAAAACGCCTGAGGATCATGTACGCCACCTGTAACGTCCCCGCCGTTACGGGACGCTTAACTCCGAGTTAAGCGCTATTGGGTAACCACTGGTGCGCACGTGCCTGACGCGTGCGACGCGCGAGCGACCCGCGCATGGTGTCGCACGGTGTGACGCGCCTGCTGACGATGTTACGTGCAGGCGCGCCGCCTCCGGCAGAGGTGGCGAATCCTGGACTTTTAATGCGGAGCTTCTCGGCATATTCCTGAATCTGCTGCCGGGCCCGCAATGACGTGTATGCGACACGTGTGGCGCGCCTGTGACGCCGCGCCACACCCGTGATCCACTGGCGGCGCCGCAAGCCGGCTCCGCAGGGCGCCGCTCGGCGACGCCGCAGGACGGCCGCCGCTTCCGAACGGGAGCTGCGTGGCCTGCCCTCGTCATGGATTCCCCCTGTCGGGCCCGCCTTCCCGAGGTGGGCCCTGAGACGAGCCTCCCAGAAACCCCTGGGGAGGGTGGCACATGAAGCACTACAAGTAGGGCTGAGAGCAGACTCGGGTCACCCGGTCAACATGAGTGAAGCCCGCGAGAGAGAGGCGCAGCTCTGCTGCCGCCTGCTGCCGCAGCCCGCCGACGCAGCCCTGCTGCTACCTGCTGCCGCAGCCCATCGCCGCATCCCGTCGTCGCTGATCTTCATCGGCTCTCTTGAGTAAGACTGTGACTGCAGTCGCTGGCCCGTACCTGAGAGGTGAGCTGCTGCATGTCGGCAGCGCCTCGGGGCAAGACTTCCGCTGTGTAGAACTCGTGGAGCTTCGCTGTGCTGGGGTTTGTCTCTGAACCCCAGCGACCGAATCCAATAAGGACTAATTGACCCTTGACTATGCTCCTAAGGGTCAGGAATGCTTCACCGCCTGCAGAAACTTCTGCATTTGCTACGTGAAAATCATTTGTAAGCCAATACCTCCAAGTGTGGATTCAACCAGCCCGAATTATATTTCTTAGGGCATGGTGGGCAAAGACGGGGTGCGCGTCGACCCCAAAAAGACCGTAGTAGTAAAGGACTGGCCAGTGCCGCGGAATGTGCCGCAGTTGCGTTCCTATTTGGGATTCGCAAACAATTTCCAAAATTTCTTTCAAGGATATGGAAGCATGGCATCTCCTCTTACGAAACTCACCTGTAAGGACATACCTTGGGGGTGTACGTCTGAATGCCAGAAGGCGTTCGAGGATATACAGCGAATTTTGGTAAACCCCCCCGCCCGTTATGGCTTTGCCTCGAGAAGGCGTGCCGTATGAAGTTGTATGTGACGCCTCTATGATCGGCATTGGTGCCGTTCTCCTGCAAGAGGGTCATCCCGTAGCATTTGAAAGTCGCCTGCTCAGTCCTGCAGAGCGAATTTATACTACGGGCGAGCAGGAGCTCCTTGCTGTTGTGCACGCCCTCCGTGTGTGACGATGCTATCTATTTATGGTCGTAACGGATCATGTCCGTTGACCTACAGTCAACCCTGTCTAAGGTTAACCTCCATTAGCTTATATCCTATATACCGGTATCAAACTCTGGCAAACCGAGTCGGTTCATAGGCTTAAGGTTATTATACTCTATACTTCCATACTTTATATATTCTTCTCAAATATAAGCTTATACCTATGGACGGACCGTGCGACCAACCATCCGACCCCGCGACCAGCATAAGTGGACTATACGTAGTGACTTGAAAAGATTGTATGTAGTCTATGGCCTTATGATTAAGTGCGCAATTACTACTTTAATGTGGCCGTCTGGTTGCCGCCGCCTTTAACAGGACTCTGGCATAAGCAATCCGTCATGACGACTCGAAAAAGGCGGTAATGCATGTCTGCTTGAGCCGCCGCCCTTGCTCAACGCGGGTGTCATGTTGAAGTCCACGGATGACGGCGAGCGCCGACGCTTGCTTCGTGTTCGACACATCAAGCATGTCGGCGACAGCTCGGAGAGCGGCAAGGCGTTCCTCCAAAGGAAGCGCCAGTGTGTCCGTGTCGGCCGGCGCGGGCTCGTCCACCGTCTGGACCCGCTTGGCGTCGTTCTCAATGTCAATGTCGACGTGCAATCCTCGAAGCTCAACGTCGGTGTAAAGAACCGGCCCTTTGGTAAAGCCACACGGCTCTGTTGCTATTACATGACCGACTATTTGGGACAAGTGGGCCCGCCAGGTGGCGGGCTGGCTTGCCGCGCAAGGGCCCGCTCGGAGGTGGGTCCCGCCGTTCGAAATACCCCTCGATGATTCGCCCGTTCAAACGGAGGATCTTGGGCCCGCCGCAAGGCGGGCCTTGGGGCGACCCGCTCACACCCCTGGAGGGGGGGATGGCACTGGGAAGCACAAGGAGCCTTGGGGGCTGAGGCTCAACAGACAGTTCAAGCGCGTGAAGCCCAGGAGCAGCCTTGCCGCTGCTCGCCGCCGCAGCCGCCGCCGCACTCCGCTGCGGGGCCTGCGGCGCCGGCCTGCGCCCAGGAGGTGGAGTCGCCGCCGGACGGCGGCGCCACAGGGCCTATCTTCCGCTGCGCGACGCGCTAGTGCTTTCACGTGTAGTGGGTTGACCTCTAAAACCCCTACGGCCGAACTGAACAATGACTGCTCACCCTGACTGCATGTGTAGGGCGAGGTTCTCTACAGTCGGGCTCCAAGAGCTCATCCATGGTGAGCGCATCCCGGACACGCAGATCTTCGATCAGGCCGACAATGTTTTGCTCGGCGGCGACATCGAATGCCACGAGCGGCGGCCGCCGAACGCCCTCGTCCGTCCACAAACCTGTATGCTTGAAGCAATTGGCAATGGTCTGCTGCCCAAGCTTGTCCCAAGCATGCAGCGTCCAACGCATGGCTTTTAGCTGGGCGACCTTGTAAATGTCGGTCTCCTGGGTCTCGTCGCGATTAACGGCGTGCCGGAGGTGTAGCCGGCGGTAGTGCCTCTTGAAGCTTACTATGATACCTGCGTCCATTGGTTGCAGTTTTGATGCGGTGTTGGGCGGAAGCATGACAATCTTCTTAGTCACAAGGTCGCCGACTGCATGGCTTGGAGCGTTATCCATAAGAAGAAGAACGTGGCAGTCCTGTCGTAGCATGTCTCCATCAAAGGCAGCGAGCCATTCACGAAATAAAAGCCCAGTCATCCACGCTTTGGTGTTGTGCTGGTATGAGAAACCGAACTCGAGGGCTGTCTTCTTATTGAATGCGCCGGGCTTATCCGCATGCCCGATGATGAATGGAGCGCGCTTGTCGGAACCGTCCGCATTGCATGTGAAAGCAATTTTGAACCGCGTTTCGTTCTTTTTCAGGCCTTCGGTTTGCTGGCGAGCAATGGTGCGGTCGGCGGCCATGCAATAGAAAAGGCCTGTTTCGTCCATGCTGTAAACGTCGCACAGGGGGAAAGGTGCAACGACTGCTCGCAGGCCCGGGAGGCTTGCGGCAACAACGGCGCTGTCAACAGACCCACTTTCGCCGTGACTTTTGAAGGACCAAAAGCCGTGGCGCTGCTGAAAGGACTGGAGCCATCCATTGGAGAATGATAAGGTGCTGTCTCCTCGAGCCTCCGCAAGTGCTTGCCCTTTTGCCTTGATGAGTTCGCCGGTGATCAAAACACGCTTGTGCTCGCAGGCAATGACCCAATTTGCAAGCTCCTCATCTAGCTCAGGCAATTTAACTTGTCTCCAACGGCGCTTGGCCGAATTGCAATCACTCATGGCCGCGTGCTCTGCTGAGCGCTTGAGGATGCTGGAAATGGCTGGTTGTGTCGGCTCTTGACTAGTTTAAAGTTCATTTGCGCCCATCGGCACAACTCGACTTGCGTCATACGGGGATTGACAGCCCTCTTGTCGCAAATCTGCTTCTTCTGCGCAAGAGACAACGCTGCAACGGCCAATATCTAGTAATACTGATTGCAGTATACAGTAAGTCTACGATGCAGGCTACTAGGCCACTCTTGAAACAAATTGCGAGACGAAGATGGCACGCACTTGTAGCAGTGCTGGCTGCTGAAGTACTCTTCGAGGTAACGACTTTTGAAGGCGGCGGTTGAAAGTATTCTTGCTCTGCCAGCCCTCGTCTTGGCGCAAATGCGTACATGATCACAAAGAGTTGAGAGTATCACAAAGGGTTGCCTGATTACACACAGAGCCGGCGAGCACTCAGCTTCACCTGGCCGCTCACACAGAAGTGTCGTACACACAGAGCCACCTTGCCACACACAGAACTGTCGCACACACAGCACCGCCTCACCACACACAGAGCCGCCGCGCACACAGCGCCGCCTCGCCTCACACAGAGCCGCCGCGCACACAGCGCCGCCTCGCCTCACACAGAGCCGCAAGAGTGTTTGGGCCCATAATGCGCCCAGCCGGGGCCTCCCCTTATCTAGGGAGTTTCTCATCGGCATAGAAGAGTAGACATAGTGGGTGATTCTACCGACCCACTGATTCACCATAGTTCTATGTTCAACAGCGGTGTCCCAATGTCATTCATGCGGCAATTGCTCTTGCCGTGCTGATCGATAAGCTTGACGCAGTATTCCCGATGACACGTGCTGCACGGGTTGTAGATCGGAGACTCGCAGTCTTGCTCTTCACACTGAAGTTCGAGTGGCGTCGGCGCGCCTCCGCTCTCGCTCATGCCACCAGCGACGACCATAGCGTGTACTCTTGTGCGATCGATCCCGTAGCTAGTAGACGATCACGGAAGAAATCGCGGATCGCGGATCGCGGATCGCGAAAGGGCTTTGCAGCTAGCGGTTGGAGAGCAGGTGGAGTGCAGGCGCCGATTTGAGAGTCTACACTTATATGTACGACACCTCTCGCACCGCGGCACCAGGGACCAGGTGTACATAGGGCACGTGATGTCACGTGATGTCACGCTAAGCCCTAAATCAATCGATAGGCAGTGACGCGTTATTGTGTATGGCTGTGGCAGTATGACCAGACAATAGCAGCAGTGGGAGTAGCTCAATTGTTGTTCACGATTCTGAGTGGGAACGTTGGCAAGCTGTGAGCAGGATACTGAGGCATTTGCAGGGGACCAAGGACTTCTGGGTGACATTCACGAGTGAGATGGAATCAGTAAGTTGGTGGGCTACTATGAAGAATTTGGCAAGGGAAGTTCGGGTACCAGAAGACTGTGACGACTTCAACTGGCTGAGAAGACTGTTACAAGACTGTGGATATCTCCGTCAAGTACAATAGCTGACTGGATATATTATGACCAAGGGCTCGCGTAAGCTCAAGTATGATAGATGTAGAAGTTTGCTAGGTCTGGCTGATTCACATATTTAGTGGGAGTGTTGAATCTAGTAACATGGTGAATCAGTGGGTCGGGTGTTGAATATAGTAATATGCTGAAACAGCGGGCCGGGCTGGGTGACCATCCCGTCTGTCTCATTGGGCCGTGAGAGTCTCCCCTGGATAAGAAGAAAGGGCTCGCCCGTTGAGGATATGGGCTGGAACAGCCAGCCCAAAAACGAATGAGCAGAGTACAAGAAGTGGGCCAGGCGAAGCACGAAGAAAGACAAGCACAAAAAGAAATTTAGCTGCGACGAATAACTCAGTAACCCCAAAAGGGAGGCCTCGGGCAACCATCGGGCTTACCCCCACATCTGAGGCCACGCGGTGCGCCCGTGCGCCCTAGCCATGGCTGCCACCCACCTTGGGTGAGGGCGGAGCCTGTGCTGTCTGACTGACTGTCTGAGATCTGAATGTGTCTGCCGCCATGAGCGCATCTGCATCTGGGTCGCTGCGACGAGGTCGCTCTGCTGGGCCGCCGCCTCAACGAGGGCGATCTGCTGGACCTGTGGACGAGGGCAAACGTCCAATGGAGGAGCTCGACTGGAGGAACGCAGATTCTGAGAACGCTGTGTACAACAGACAGGGGCAGGTACAAGAGCGCGCAGCCCAGGAAAGGTTCACTAGATTAGCAATCCTATTGAGGAGAGTGTGACTCGAGAACTTATACAGCCACAGATATCGACTGCAGCTGTAAGGAGCTGATTGCAGTGAGGGTAGTGCTGCAGCTCTTCTTCTGAACTACCCACTGCGTGGCCAGAGATGTGGGTGGATGCTGGACCTCTGAATGCCTCCGTAATAAAGGCATGATTCAAGACCGTGGTCCTCCACCAGGCTGCACGCTCATAACGTCTAGTGTGCGGCAACCACAGCACGGTAACGGCGTTACGCCACGGGGGAGCGTGCTGCAGGCGGCTGGTCGAGCATCAAGGGCGTTGCCGCTGGACGAGCCGGAGTGGGCGGCCAATTGGGAAGAAGCTGTAGGAGGAAGCAAAGAGGGGCTAAAATTCAAGAGAAGGTAGAGTGACAAAGAAGAAGGCGCGCGGTGCGCATTTAATTGGAAAAGAGGCCAATTCTAGACAAAGCGGACACACAACCGAAGGGGGACTCTACTACCCCCGAGTGGGTACTTACGTATTTGTCGATAAGTGATGCGGGGCGCCGGAGAACCATGCAACAAGCCAGTGAACTGGCTCAGTCCGCGCACAGCATGCTGATGTATGGCCGGAGCCTGGGAACGCTGCAATGTAAGCGAGAGCTGCAATTTGTAATAAGCAGCAATGCTTAGGGACGACGAGGAGGAGCCCTTTCAAAGGAGGAAATGGCTGTAAGAGGCCGGCCAAACAGTGACGGACAAGGTAACAAGGGCCAGAAAGGCCAAATGACATAGCTAGGCAAGTGACTACTCCGTCTGGTTGCCGAACAATGCTTGGTCAACAGTCGGGAGTCGGTAAAGCTAGCAGCTGGAAGTAAAGTGGTACGCCGCAACCCACAAGCGCCAGCCGAGGGGTCCCCCACCAAGGGGGGCAATGACTCTGCAAGTGTTGAGCTGAATTTGGACCTGCCACGCAGGACACTCGGAACCGGCAGCACTTGCGATGCTGCCCTCGGCGGCCCAGCGAATGCCTGGGAAAGAAGCTACATGGAGAGGCTGTGGTCGTGCAAGAGAAGCGCTTCCACAGACGGGAGGCTCTTCCAGTAGAGGGCGATGGCTGTGATTGGCCAGCCCGGAAAAATAATAAACAAAGGTTGAAGGGGCCAGAAGTGCGCTAGAGTACAGCGACTCTAAGTGGCCATGGGGTGCTCAACCCCTTGAACTTCCCTAGAGGAAGCGACGAACTTACAGTGAGGCCAGCCCAAGAGCGCAGGCAAGCCAAAGGGGAAGGCCCGACGGTGAGAATAAGTGAGCTCTTGCAGAGGGGGCGGGGGCTGGAAATGGCCAGCCCAGGAAGTATTTACAAGCCCAAAAGGGCCGAAAGGCGCCAAGTGCACAACACGGCTATTCAAGAGACTACAGCGGATGGAAGCTTGGTAAACCCGAGCCAGCAGCTGCAAGTCGGAGTAAATTGTAGCTGGAAAAGAGGCACCCCAAGTTGACCCAGAAGTTGCAGCCACAGCGCGGCCTGGCTGCAAGTGTACTGCGTGACCCAGGGGATGATGAAGGAGACGGACAGCCGCGGAGAAGGCATGCGGGGTGCGTATGCGTTGAGAATGGCAGGGCCGGAAGAGCCCTAGCTGCTGCCTCTGGCTCTGTCCAGGGGACCCACTTCCAGGACCCTAGCATCTCTGATCTGCAGCTGCTCAGCAGGGGTTACTGAGTCATTCGTAGCTGCTTTGTTTCTTCTTGTGCTTGTTTTTCTTAGCGCTTCCCCTGGCTCCCTTCTCGTACTTTGTCCATTCTTTTTTGGGGTGGCTGTTCCAGCCCCTATCCTCAATGGGCGAGCTCTTTCTTCTGATAGAGAGACTCATACGGTAGACCTGAGCTAGCGTGCCAGCGGCGTTGAAGTCAGCCTGCTCACCCCGCCTGCGGACCTCAGCGCGCCGCGCAAGCCGGGCTGACAGGTCGACCCACTCGGACCGACCCGAGAGCCCGTGCGCATCCACGGCCAGGGGTACGAAACCTACTCCCCTGCCGGGTGGTCTGCGTGCTTCGTAGCCTTGCTGTGAGCGGCGTTCGCCGCAGCATGGCCAGCCCTCGAGGCAGAAAGCACCGTAATTGGATCAGTCCACAACATCAGTGGTGAGAACATTGGCGATGACCGCCGGGCTGCCGCCCGGCGTGGTGGCCATTAAATTCGGCCCGCCGAGTGTGGAGTCCTTCCGCCTCCTGCAGGATAGGCATGATGGACGTATTCTCCAGCGCCAGTGTACCCAGCCTCCAGGTAGTTGCCGAACATGGCATCCTTGAGGAGGTCATGGGCAGCAGTGCGCTCGCCTCCAATTGCGCAGCGGAAAACATGCGCCGCCAGCTCCGCTGGATCCGCCGATTAAGTTCCGCACTCGCACTACAGCACTCCCAGAAGACAGGGCGGGGGGAGTCCCAGCAGGCGATGGACCGCCGTACGGAAGATCTCGTCCGGCATCCGCAATGCGTCGTGAAGGGGAAGGGCGGAGAGCCAGGCCGCCGCGCCAGGGGATGATGCCGACCGCAGCCGGGCATGCCCGCGCACGTCTGTCGGGGGGAGTAGCTGCAGCGTGGCCGAGAAGGCCGCCTTGAGCTCGGCCATGTACCGCGCCTGCGCTCGCAAGTCGGCGGAGTGAGCCGAGTGCGCAAAGGAGACCGCGCTCCCTGGCAGGGCTCTGGGTGCTCGGCGAGTAACCCGTGGTGAGCCGAGTGGACGCCACTTAGTAAGGGCAGCGAGTCGGTCTCCACTTCCGCCACCGCCTGCTACAACATGGGCCGCCCATCGAGGAGGAAGCGCTGTGCTACCGACGCGGCGACCTGTGCCCAGCTGCCGAGGTACACTGGCCTGCAGGTGCGGGGGAGCGAGCGGCAACCGAGGCCGCCATGGCCGAGGGGCAGAGTGGCTGGTGCCTCAGCAGCTGGAGATGTGAGGAAGCCGTGTGGCAGATAAGGGCCGCCACGCTCTTCAGGACGACGGTGTCGAATGTGGCATTGGCCGCCAGCACCTCGGGGCAGGGAGGGGTAGCCCGCGCAGTGTAGTGGGGGGCACTGCTCGGCCGCAAAAGAAGAAAGAGCTTGCCCATAGAGAAGAGCTGGCAAAGCCAGCTGTCATGAAATATCCTGTCGGTGGCTTATTCATGTCGGTCTGACAAGACATGTGAGGTGGCACAACACGCGGACGACTGAGACACGTCACCTATCTAATACTGTCAGCCAGAATTCGCAAACATAGCATCTCTAGCTCAACTCCGGTCGTGTAAGTGTGGCTTTGCCATTGGAACCGTCGATGTCGTATCAACAGGCCAACCCTATCCCACAATCTCGACCACTCAAACACCCGTGCGTATCTGACGCTGGGCCGTAGATTTGGTATCCGAGAGGCAGCCCCAGCCTACCGCCCGAAACCGCTCTAAAGGCCTCGAAGAGAAGCCGAAAAGCCCTTAAAAGCCCGCTCCGATGGGGATGACCAACCTTGACGAGCGAAGGCGGGTACCGGCCAGGCTCGCGGCGGGTAAAGGTGAAATGGTGAGGAGATAGCATTCCCAGGCTACACTGGCCTTGGGGATTAAAGGTGGAGGGGCAGGTCGGAAATAGCGGTCTCGGGCGACACTGGCCTTGGGATCGAAGGTGGAGGGGGAGCCAAATGGGCCAAAGAGCCTGCTCCAAAGAAAACAGAACCATTCTTTCCGACCAAAGATAAGCGAGCGGAGGGCTGGGACCGAGCAGTTCGACTCGGTCCAGTTTCTTCCTTTGAGCCGACTTGCTGCCGCCGCCGCCGCCGCCGTCGCCGCCGTCGCTGCTGTTGTCGTCGCTGCCATTGTCGCTGCCGCCGTCGCCGATGCTGTCGTCGTCGCTGTATCCGCCGCCGCCACCGCTGAACAACCAGCGGACATCGAGCGAGCGTTCCGGACGTGCCAGGAAGGCACAGGCTGGCGCGTTAGGTCGCTCTCCTTGAGGAGCCTTCTACCGGCGAACTCCGTCAACCGGTACGTTAACCGGTGCTTTTACAAGACACACGTGATCTTGTTTTATCCCCATCCATTGTATTGACTGCATCTTCGTGAGCATTCTGTACTGACCTAAGACTCTTCATTGGGCGAGAGACTGTTCGATCCGAAGTCCCTTCATTGGGCGTGAGACTGTTCGGTCCGAAGTCCCTTCATTGTGCGTGAAGCTGGTTCTGTCCGAAGCCCGTAGTTGGGCGTTCTCAAAGATTCCGTTACTATTTTCCAGAAAACCGATACTGTCACTGATACTGTTACGGTGACGGCCATTGGACATCAGTTTCGGATCCAGTCCTTGCATATGCTGTTGTTTACTTGGTGTTTCGCTGCCTCTTTACTGGACCGGGTCGAACTCTTGTCTTATTGTGAGGCTGTGATATCGAGTGATTCATAGCAGTGCATGGACTTGAGATCAGGCAGAACCATCGAGTCTGCGATTGAATCTACCATCGAGTCCACGATTGAATCTTTAGACGTTGTTGAGCCTGCAGTTGACTCTCCCGGCATTGCTGCTGTGGTTGGTGGTATTGCAGATGGCAGCGAAGTTCGTTCTAGCAAGCCCCGCCGTATCACCATGTCGAAAGGAGATAGGCCTACGTTTCAAAGTACGCCCGGTGGTCATTCTCTTCAAGATGTTAAGATCCACTTTGACGCGGAGATTACTCGCCTTTGCGTCTCAGGGGCCATAATCATTTGAGAGGATCGGTTTAACTATACTGGGTCGATATTTCACAGAAGCGGCAGCCGATGTTCATCGCAGACAGATGGACAGTGTTCTTAACGTGACTAGGCCTATTTCGGAAAATGCAACAGACGTACAAAGAGCCTTGGGTCCTCAATTGATAGAGGATACAGTAGGCGAGATGTTATCCAGAATGGCCCGTCATCTTCCGATAAATACAGCCATGTATAAGCAAGCTATAATGAGGTTCAGCCGTACTCAAGATGAATCCATAACAGCTTGCTATTATAGCTTCAAAAATCTTATTGAGCAGTCTGATACAAAGATCAGTCAGAAAGAACTAGCTGTCCAATCTCTGAGGGTTGTGGCAGGCAGAGCCATGGATCAGATATAAAACTTACTGTCGGTCCGTCGTAGACAACTTCAGAAAGATGATTATGACTAGGAAGATGTATACCATGTCCTAATTGAAAAGGAGAATGACGACTTCACGCTTCTCACTGTGGAGGAACGTTTTGCAGGCATTGGAGTGCCTATGGCAAAAGCTCTAGTGAAACCACCAGGAGGTAATGCCAGGACCCATGTTTTAAATCCGGTTTCCCCACTTACTGTTTAGCCATCGTCTTCTCAGAACCCTTCTGTCCCACACTGTCTTCACTGCGGGAAGCGGGACAGGTTAAAGACAATTGCAGACTTTTGCATCAAACTTCGGGTGCTGTATGCTCGATTTGCTCTAGACTCGGTCATACAGACTCCCAATGTTGGCAAACACATCCAGAGAAATTGCCAAATTCCATGAAAGATAAATATAGCCGAGAAAAGGGTTCTGGTCAGGTTGCACAGACGTCCGGGTTCTCTTCTTCCAAAATGGATCAAACGGCCCAACAAATCAAGATCTGACCAAATAATTGGCAGCTGCCAAGGCACAGACTAAATCTAAAATGGTCTCGGCTGCGCTGCCATACTCAGGTCAGGAGGAGGATGAAGATACATACCCAGGACAGCACAACCCCCACAATCCTGATGAGTATGATGCTTATCACCGTCATGCTTATACTCATCTCTGCCCAGTCGCAATCCTCTTGAGCGAGGGGTAAACGAACTGCAGCAGAATGTCAGTTCTGGTCAATTTTCGGTACCCGGCGAGTTTTCAGCTGAAGGATATTGGAGCCGACAGCCCACCTCTTCATGTTAAGCCTGTGATACCCAAGCCACTTAGCGCCACAGTTACCACCAGTTGTTCTGTGTCGGCTGAAGTGCTACTGAAGAGAATGTTTTCAACACTTGTTGTGAGTTTTGAGGATCTGGGTATGACAACAGCACAGTCGGGGGAACATATACAAACCTCCAATGGTTCTAATCAAATTGTAACGGTGCGAGTGACAGATGTTATACCCGTGATGACCACAGCACCCTCAAACTTCTTGGCGGTTGACAATGTTCCATGCAGGCCACCAACTGAACGAACCGCGCATTTGGCTGCTGTAGCTATGTTGAACAACTCCAAGGAAGTCATCCAAGTCAACAACAAAGATTTGACAGAGGCACCCACACATGTACTTTTGGACACAGGTGCACGACCTATCTTGCTTCTCGGTTTGCCATTTTTTAAAAAATTGGGAAGGATGATATGACAAGTGACAAGGTCATGATCACTACAGCAACTGGCACCACTGATAGTGTGGTTGGAGTCACTAAACGCCCGTTGTGTATCACTTTCAATGGTCATGATCCTGCAAAGCGTACCTCTTTCTCAGCTTGATGACGAAGGCAACAACATGTGATATATTACTGGGTACTGAAATCTTGATTCCCTTAGGTCTTGGAATAGATTACTATGCCGAAGTGGCATGGTACAGACCTCAATGGGAAATTTCAGGTACCGCAAAGGTCATGTTGCCATTATTGAAGGGATGGAAGTCCAATAACACATCCGCTTCTACTGGTACCGTGGTATTGGGTACAGGAAAGAAAGCAGAAAAGCCAACCGAACATCCTGCAGAGAAGGAGTCCGAAATGCAGACGGATGATGATGCTAAAGGGAAGAAGGCAGCAGAACAGCCTGTTGACACTTCTCCTGAGAAGAACGCTGCGGGTCCCCCTGCAAGCGACTCGGACAAGCCTCCACCTGCACCAAATACCAACCAGGCACTTGCCTCGACTTCCAACAAACGCGGTTGTCAACGTCCGACAATCCTGTATTGCAGCCCAATCGCCACCTCGTACCCTTGTCCAATTCTGGCTTGGCACCAGCAATTTTGGAGGAGTTGGAGCATGCTAAGCATTGGGATCGGATCCAGGCCGCGCGCATGAGTTTCCCGGTTATAGGCAACTATCGCGCAGCCGAGGCATGGTCACCTTTGACCTTCGAGACTCAGGTGCAGCCTCGCAAGTCCAGCATTGGCTCCAATGACGTCAACAACATTGGCATTGATATGAGGGAGTGATCGAGTGGAATATTCCCAAAGCTGGCATTGTTCTGGTTGAAGTGTTTGGCGGTGCAGCCAATGGCCTCAAAGCTGTGCTACAGAGTCACATCAAAGTGGCCGAATACTTTTATGTGGACGCAGATGAGGAGGCCAGAGCAGTGGCCAAGCACCATATCAATTGGTTCATAAACTGGAAATCATCCATCACAAGCTCCAGTGACCTTCTCATTCCAACATTACACTATCTGTTTCGTTTCCAGCTTAGCAATATGCAAATTTCTCGTTCTATTTTTCTTTCACAAGGTTTGGCATTGCCGGTCATGTGGATTCAATGTTGTCACCTGCATTTCAAACACATCTCTCCTATCGACGTTAACTAGCAACCGACATCATGTAGCACGACACAGCCCAAAAAGAATGGACAATGTCCAAAGCCAAAGAAAGGCCGAAAACTACAGAACACTGCAAAATTCTAGACGATGCAGAGGGAAGCTCAGTACCCGCGAGTGAGCACCATCAGGTCTGAGTAGCTCGCTGCAGGGACAGAGGAACTCCGCCGAGACCCGGAGGTGGCGGCCATAGCACGGCCTGCGCGCGTGTGGACGGCGTGGGCAAGGGAACGCTGAAACGATACCGCCAAGCGCATGCGGAAGACTTGGGCGAGCGAACCGGCGGCGCTGAAGCCCGGCATCGCCCCCGGCAGACACGACGGGCAAGCCGCTGAAGGAGATCCAGCCAGCGGCTGCCGAAACAAAGCACCGTGGGCATCCATCGCCAGGGCCGCGAACTCATCACCAACCGGGTGACCAGCATGAAGAGGGCTCTGGCTCTGTCCAGGGGACCCACTTCCAGGAGCCTAGCGTCTCTGACCTGAGGCTGCTTAGCAGGGGTTACTGAGTGATCCGTAGCTGCTTTGTTTCTATGTGTGCTTGTTTTTCTTAGCGCTTCCCCTGGCCCCCTTTTCGTACTCTGTTCATTCTTTTTTGGGCTGGCTTTTCCAGCCCCTATCCTCAATGGGCGAGCACTTTCTTCTTGAGGGAGGCGGGTGCTGCGACGGGCGGGGCCGGGGCGGCATGCAGGGGGGACCTGGGGAACTGGTGGGGGCGAGGCGGCNCCTCGCCGCCCCGCTCCTCCTCCTCCTCCTCCTCGCCTCCCCACTGCTGCTGCTCCGCCACGGCCCCCCCGCCATGGCCGGCCGCTCCATCGACCCGCTGGTGATGGGCCGCGTGGTGGGCGACGTCCTGGACCCCTTCTCGCCGTCCGTGGAGCTCAAGGTGTCGTACGGCCCCAAGCAGGTCAACAACGGCGTGGAGCTCAAGCCGTCCCAGACCCCCGACGCCCCCCGCGTCGACATCGGCCGCCAGCTGGACAACGCGCTCTACACGCTGGTGCGGCTCGCCCCCCGGCCCCCGCCTGCTGCTGCGGCGCCGGCTGCCCGGAGCTCACCCGCGACGGCTCGCCTGCTGCGCGCCTGCCCAGGTCATGGTGGACCCGGACACTCCCAGCCCCAGCGAGCCCAGCGCGCGCGAGTGGCTCCACTGGTAGTCCTGCCTCTCTCCTCGCCCATGCTTTCGCGGCTCTGCTTCCAAGACAAGCTCCTGCTTGCCGCAGCAGATAGCTCCGGGAAGCTGACGCCATACCGCAGCATGCAGTCCTGCAGTCCCACGGGCACCACTACTCACAGGCCACTGCTGCATCGATGCGAATTGAGGTCCCAGCAAGCTGTGCATTGCCATTGCAGAGCTTCCACTGTGCCAGCAGCACCATCGCTTCTCTCATATAAGCATGGCCACAGGACTCCGGCCTTGTCGATATTGTCCTTCTCCTGACTCTCGAGCCATGCAACTCGCAGGCTCGTGACAGACATACCATCTGGCAGTCCTTTACCTGGGCCAGGTATGCATCAGAATTGCGAGTGTCACAAGCTCACCCTTGACCTCCGAGACATTGGGAAGCACATGCAAGTAGGATCGAGCTGGCATGGCTGCCCCATTCGCTGCCCTCTTCCTTCAGCAAGAGCTGCAGGCAGCCCGTCGTCTTGCCATTCTCGGCTCTTTGGAAGACTCAGCCTGCACCCGATGCGCGTACCAGCACTCTTCTCAGACCAAGGTTGACACCCTGCCTGCTGTTGTACAGGCACAGTACTGATGGAGTATATGGGTCCCAAACCACCAATTGGGATACATCGCTACGTGTTCGCCTTATTCAGGCAGCAAAGCCTGATGTCGGCTGTCGGGCCCGACAGCAGGGCAAATTTCAACACCCGCCTATTTGCAGCCCAGCACGACCTGGCTGTCCCTGTGGCTGCTGTGTACTTCAATGCACAAAAAGAGACAGCTTCCTCTAGGCGTCGCTGAGACGTGCAGGGTTATTTGTCCTCATCAATGTAGGGGCTTCTCAACCGAGGGGAGGTAGCATTTGGCCTTACACCCCGGCTGTACCATGGAAATTCATTAGACCGTCACATATTCTTTGATCCTGCGAGCTCATTGCTCAACATTTTCCCATCCTGCAGAAGGATGTGGTGTTGGCAAGGTCCTCTCGGCCCAAACTCAATTTCATTGGCGGCTCTTCGCCACAAAGTGATTGTTCTTCCAGATTGTTGGATAGTATTGTCGCCAAAGAACCATCGTCGGAAAACAGCATGTTGACCTCCTGGAGACATGATGACACACGTCTCAACAGTTACTACCTCGTGATCCCAGAGACAGCACATTCAAGACGACATAGCACGTGATCAGTAAAAGTCAATAGTTGACATTATCCACACCACAGAGTGTCTGCATACCTGCAGTCCTGCTTGCCTTGTGTACTGCCCTCACCCCGGTGAACTGGTATGGAGATCACCATAAGTATTCGACGACATTAGACACTAATTTATATATTGGCAAGCCCAATCCTCGTCTTGTACAATTGCAATGTCGACTTGGCTAGCACGCTGTTGATTGCCAGATGTCATCATGTGTTTACCTCTCAACATGTACACTCTCAACGACGTTTGCACTCTGTAAGAGTGACAACACAAGGGCTGCAGCCAGGACCGCCTCAAGAAGCCAAGCAACTTTATCTCTTACAGGTACCGTCAACATACATCACAAATTGTAAAAATTTACTGATACCAGCCAAGTTCATCACAAATGTCATACAAGTAGACAGGTCTTAGATACTCTTCTAAGCTGCACGCGGTCCTTTGCCAAAGTCGTGCAGCCTTGGCACGGTCGCTCGCTGCCAGGTCATCGGTGCTAGTCCAGGGTGGAGTTCGCTTGTCAAAAAATAGAATTTTCCAAGGGAGAAAGTGCTTCATAAGACCCTCCTTAAACCACATGTCAACACCGTAAGACCAGTGAATACGATGAACAGACGAGCTCCTATACCAGTCAGAAAAGTAAGAGTTGAGAAAGTGCTCGACAGATTTGAAAGTGTCATAGGAGCTGGCCAGCCGGTGAATCATGTCTTCAAGGGTGGACATATGTGGCTGAATCACCATCACCCTGGTCGAGAACCAGTCTGGAGGGAAGACGCTGGGAAGTGCAGCAAATGAGTCGTAGCTGGTGAGAGCATTGCAGTTGTCTGCGAACAACGCTGCTGCATCTACAAACACCACCTTATGGAACTCCGTCAGGTTCCAAGCATGCAGGATCATGTACTCGCTGCTCAGCTGTTCCCAATTTCCATCCCCCATGTCAATGCTCAGCGGCTCCACAACTCGCACATAGTCAAACAGCCGCCGGAAGGGCTGCCAAAGCTCAGGGCTCATCGATGAGGGCACCAGCAGCATGGATTTCCGCCATGAGCTGAAGGTGTGGTGCTGCTGGTAGGATGCTGCAAAGGACACCCACAAGCCAAGTAGCCTCTGTCAACCTTTGCAGTAGCTTTCCCTATCGGACTCCATTCCTGATTTTCAAGCACAAAATACAGCTCGACAAGCAGACCTGGCTATTACCTGCCCAGACCGCTGCAAGAAGCAGGTCATCTTCTGTGACTGAGGTGACAAAGACTTCGTGGTTGATGCTGTAGCTGCTTGGAAGAAGCCCAATAGGTATCACCCGCCTATGTTCTGGAGGAAGTTCTGAAGTTGAGAGCTCGTACTGGCTACGGTTGGGCACCCACATAAGTGGCGAGAACTTGTCTGGATCGAGCGGGTGCCACCTCTTTGCAGCGAGCGCGGCCGCGACATGAGACCACAGGTCGCACCACACACTCTCATTGGTGTTGGTCCTCAAGCGCCAGGGCTTGAACCATGGATTGGCAAAGTGAAGCACAGAAATGGGGCCCATGACCTCGTATGCCCGATTTGCGTCAAACCAAACGGGAGCATGGTAGTGTGATGGAAAGAGGATGACAGCATTGTAGCGTGCTGCCAGACGATGCTCTTTGGGCATCTGGTACCAGCCGGAGAAGTAGGCATTGAGGAACCCCTGATCGCCTCCGTTGTACGACGGCAGTTTGTCAATCAGCGACAGCATGTCGTCATAAGTATGCCTGCAGGGCTGCACATGTAGATGGACATAAGGCCTGTCAGAAACTTCAGAAACAGGAGCCAGATGCAAGGGTAGAGTGCACAGGTTACTGCAAGCTCTTCCTCACGCAGTCAAGAAAGCTGCACCTGATGTCAAAGCACTCACTTTGAGAACCATGACGCCGCTGTTAAATTTCCCAGACAGGTAGACATCTGGCACCGCCGCCGGCTCTGGATGCTCCAGCAGGTGGTCCAAGTTGGCCAGCACAAGTGTGTCCACGTCAATATACAGCACCTGACAGCCGCAACAAAGTGTTGGCTTGCTCACACTGCATAGGCGCAAGAAGCGCAGGCGAGCCTTGCAAATGAGAGAGGCATGCAAGTTAACAGCTGACTACTAATCAAACCTGCAAGCTCAAGTGCAGACATAGACAACAGGGATCCCTGGGGGGCCAAAATGTACGTATTACTGCTACAGTGAAGTTGCCAGGACATTCTTTGGTGGAAGGTGACATAGGCTCAGAAATGCAGGGTGCTGAGCTTTCTTCTTCGCAACTGTGTCGTATGGGAGTGATCATTCCAGCAACTCACCTTGCTATAATCTGTCAGCAGCCACGCATTCAGCTTGCTGAAGCCCTTGCGGTTGTAGGGGTTCTCAATGGACGCCACCTGCGGCGATTGACAGATATAAACCCCCCAGGCCCCCACCACACAATCAACCCCCTACCACCCCCCCCCCCAATCTGCTGTCCCCTCAATCCTCACTGTCATTTGCATGGGGTTCAGCAGTGATGTCAGCAAGCGAGCCTGCAGAAGCAGCAGCCTGCACCTTCTTGACAACAACAACAAAGGGACTCAAGGTGACTTCCAGCAAGCAATGAGGGAGAGGGCGGGGGAAGAGCACGGCCTGCGGAGGCTCCAGCCTGCACCTTCTTGACAACATCAAAGTGCTCCGCGAGGACGGGGCTGTCCAAAGACAGCCCGCTGGCTCGATCCACCACACTGCGGTTGGTGGCAGCGTCCACCATGAGCACGAGGTCGAGCAGGGTGCCCGAGGAGCGCAGGGACTGCGCCAGGACGAGCGCGGCGGGGATGAGGTCCGGGCCGGCCACGAGGGTGGCGTACGCCCGGCGCTCCTCGTGGCGGAGGACGTGCTGGCCCAGCGCGCGCTCCGCCGCCCGCCGCGACAGCGCCCGGCGGTCGCAGTCCACCAGGAGGCCGAACTTGTCGCACAGCACGTCCTCGGCGGTGTCGGCGGTGGCCTTGGTGTACGAGTAGCGGAGGTGCAGGGCCCCCCAGAGGCGGTGGAAGGCGGCGATGCACTGCCCGCGGTCGGCCTTGTGCTGCGCGCGGGCGCTGAGCCCGACCGCCGCGAGGTCCGCCTCGGAGTTGCGGGTGTCGCCCCAGTCGCGCGCCGTGCCGGCGACCAGCAGCGGGCCGAGGCCACTGGCCTGCGTGGCCACGAAGTTCATGGCGATGTCCTCGCAGTTGAGGCCGGCGTCGACGTGCTCCTTGACGCCGGGCGGCGC
>WELB01000054.1:390308-409546 GCA_009602725.1 Spirogloea muscicola
CCTCGGCGCGCGCCGACCGGCGATGGCCATGGCGGCGGCCCCCCCCCCCCCGCCGCCCCTTGTGGCGCGCCCCCCCCGCCGCCTCGCCCTCGTCCGCTGCCGCGCCTCCGCCCAAACCCCCCCCGCCGTCTCCACCACGCTGGCCGCGCTCAAGCGCGCCGGCCGCGTGGCCGTCATCCCCTTCATCATGGCCGGCGACCCCGCGCTGGCCACCACCGCGGCCGCGCTGCGCGCCCTCGACGCCGCCGGCGCCGACGCCATCGAGCTCGGCGTCCCCTACTCCGACCCCCTCGCCGACGGCCCCGTCATCCAGGCAGCCGCCACCAGGGCTCTCGCCGCCAACACCAGCCTGGCCGCCGTGCTCGACATGGTCGCCGAGGTGGGCCCCCATGTTGCGCACAGGCTCCTCCGCTTCACCTGCGCCTCTGCTTCCCCCCAACCCTACAGGCAACTGACGGCCGCGCCACAATGCCGAGCAAGCTCACACCTGCCTCCTGAGCCGCTTCGCTCATCATCGCCGCTGCTCTCTCGCGGGTGGCTCGGCCTCCATAAGCCCGCAGCTGTCTCCCAGCTTGTCGGCGCCGCTCATCCTGTTTGCATACTACAACCCCATCATGAAGAAGGGTCCTGAGGCCTTCATGCGGGCCCTCCGAGATGCTGGCGTTTCTGGTAGATAGCTCCTCCACCTCAATGCCCGCAGCCGGCTCCACAGATGCAGGACGTGTATCAAAGAGCAGCATGCTTAGGCTCGTTGACCACCCTGCCACGGCAGACCTGCTTGAGACTGCATTGGTTCCGCCGTTGCGAAGAGCAGGGCTGGTGGTTCCGGACATCCCCTTGGAGGAGACCCAGCCGCTGCGCGAACTGGCATCTGCTCATGGCCTTGAGCTGGTATGGCTGCAGATTCTGCACCGTGCCCTTGCTACAGCTGGGTCTGTACTGTTCATTTGTCCATTCTGCTTGGAGTTAGACAGGCTTACAATTGTTTAAGTCAGGCCAGGTTGATCCCTCTGACATCCACCTTGCGGGCAGGTTCTTTTGACAACCCCAACAACTCCAACTGACCGCATGGCACAGATTGCAGAGGCCACTCAGGGCTTTCTGTACCTAGTAAGACCCCACTCCCTGTGTGACCCACATTATGGTCTACTTGGTTTTGTATGCATTGTGTCCATCCTTCTCTCATCAATGACCTCCGGCTTGCACAGGCCCTTGGTCGTCCTAAATCTTTATATTAAAGTCTTAAAGACAAGGTCGTGCTGTAACAGTCCACGTGGTTAGTGGCACTTGACAAGCAAGGAGCACAATCTGCGGCTGTTGAGAGTCCAAGTTCTTGCAGCTGAAGCTATTTGATGACTATGGCCTTGCAGGTCAGCTTGACAGGCGTCACTGGAACTCGAAAATCTGTCGAATCACGCGTTGAACAGCTGCTTAAAGACATCAAACAAGTAGGTGCTAGCATTCTCACGTAGTACTACTACATCCGCAAAGCCCTTCTCAAGAAGCAGACATGCTCCATCTTGTATTGGCAGCTTGTTCCACCGGATGAGATTGTGACTATTCAGCTTCTGCTTGAGCTTGTACATGCAGAAAACAGACAAGCCAGTAGCTGTGGGCTTCGGCATATCCACAGCAGAACACGCAGCCCAAGTAAGAAAGACTGGGCTATGCTTTGACTTTATTCTAGAAGACATATTACACTTGTCAGGACAACTACGTTGCCTAACAGTATTTCCACTTTGTGTCAGGTGGCAATGTGGGGCGCAGACGGGGTTATTGTGGGCAGCAAGATGGTGCAATTACTGCATAGTGCAGAGACACCTGAAGCAGGGGTTGATGCTATTGCAGCTCTCACTCATGAGCTTAAGCAAGCAGTGTCAAAACACCGTTCTGTCAATACTTGATGTCCTATTTGTTTTCAACGAGTGAGGACTTCATGCCTAAGCCACTGGTCCATGATTTAGGTCTGTTTACTGCGATGTATGCCCATTGACTTGTGCAGTACTGAAAATTCGAGGAGGAAGAACTTTTCACTTAGTTATCAGTGTGGCTGCATAAGTTGAAGCCCTCTGCAAAAGGGTCCTTGGGTGACAGTGTGATTGCAGACTATCATGGATCGTCAGTTCCCACGAGTATGCATATCCAAAATTGACAGGCTAACTTGGGGAGCCGGAGCTTACTGGAAGAGTTTTTTCTGACTTGGGGAGCCGAGCACCGCGGTGGAAGCCAGTGGCCTGACATGGAGCCGTGCTAGGGCACTTCGGTAGAGCCGCTTCCGCAAGGGAAAGAGGAGTGGCTTTGCCAATGGGGGCAAGGGCTGTGAGAAGCCAGCCCGAAAAGAATTGACAAAAGGGTCGACGGGGCCAAACGGAGGGGCCTGAAGCCACAATGACGAAGGGGCCTCAAGAAGCTGTCAGAACGGGTGGAGGATGACCACTCGGTAGCTACGGCCCGTGCGCTGCACCTTCGTGCCGGGAGAGCCCTCGCTGCTGCCTCTGGCTCAGTCCAGGGGACCCACTTCCAGGACCCTAGCCTCTCTGATTTGCGGCTGCTTAGCAGGGGTTACTGAGTAATTTGTAGCTGCTTTCTTTCTTTGTGTGCTTTGGTTTCTTAGCGCTTCCTCTGGCCCCCTTCTCGTTCTTTGTTCATTCTTTTTTGGGCTGGCTTGTCCAGCCCCTATCCTCAATGGGCGAGCCCTTTCTACGAGTGAGGAGCCTCGAATCCGACAGACTAGCTGCCGGCAAACTATCGGAAGGGAAAAGTGGACAAGGTCCAGAAGGGGGTCCCAGGGGCAAGGGGCAAGGGGCGGCGGGGGCCAGGAGCCCCCCCCCCCCCCCCCCCACCCTGGCCGACCCCCGCCGCTTCCTTTGGCCCCATCTATCAAGCCAGTTGCCGGTTAGGTGACATTCCCCCACTGGCCCAGCCCTGGCCACGCTGCCGCCCCCTTCGGCACTGCCGCCACCGCCGCCGCCGCCGTCGCTATCGCCACCCCGCTCTCGCCGCCTGCGCTGACGCAAGTTGTCGTGGCGCCGGATATCGACTTCTGGCCGTGCAGGCGCGGCCCGTGCGCGTCCGCCTCGCTGCTGGCTCGCCACTTCTTCCGCTGGCCGCCTGCAGACGCCTTTGTGACCCCAGCTTAGAGGCACCAATCGCGTCTGCCGGGCTGCCTGGACCGGTCTGCTCGTAATCTCGAGCGTCAGATATGGAAGTACTCGTTCTTGATGACATTAGCCTAGGCGCAGTCTGCACAGGCTTTGCCTGCCTACTGCTGCTCCTCACTGCACTCTCCACGAGCATCCTCCTCGCCATTGACTGGCGCCTCTGGCGCATCTACAGGTACGCTAAGCCGACGAGTCTGACCTAGCGCATTGACTCTATTGTGACGTGCTGTGAGCATGGACAGCCAAGCTATCGCACTTTTAGCTATCTGATGGCCTCGAGCCGCTTGCTAGCAAAGTGGCGCGCACGCTGAGCGCGGCTTGTGAGCCTCTCCGCGCGGGCGTGACGCCACAAGGGCCTGCTTCCCCCTCGCTTTGCCGCCGTCTAGTGCGTATCAACTTAGTGGCTAGGGCTAGCAGCTGTTCAGAGCTTCTCACATTGACAACGGAAGTTGCAGGGAAACAATGAATAATTCATCTTCAATTTTGGGCTGTGCCAGTAATAGGTAGCTTCCATAGCTCTTTAGGCATTTGTAGCACTGAGGGCAAGGTTGAGAGCGGCCTCAATGTGGCTTGTGCAGCTGGATCTACGCCCGGGAGTGGCCTCAGGTTCTAAGGGGCCGGCAGCTTGCTCTCATTGCGGGGCTGGTCACCTGCCTGTCCTGGCTGCTTGTGCTCTCGCCGGTGGCACTTTTGCAACTTTGGGGCCTTGAGCTCATCCGCCGGCTGCCACGCCATGCCGTCGGCCTCGCTGTCTTGCTTGTTGGCCCTGCCGTGCTCCTGGCCTACTCTGGACTCATGCTTGCACGGCGCCAGCGGCAGAGCTCGCGTGAGTATACTTTTCTGCCTTGCAAACAAGTGCAAGCTAGTAAATGCATGGTAGATTGGCACCAGCTCTTCAAATGCTGTGCAGAAGTGTTGCAAGGGCTCGTCCAAGGTCTTCTTGACACAGTCACTGTCTAAGCTATGTACTCATGTTCTCGGTACCTCTTATTTGCAGGTGCGGTAGTAGTGCAGCTGCTTGCTGCAGGAATGCTGCTCTGCAGCTATCAGGTGGCAGCTATCTATGAAGCATCAAAGAGCTCAGCTTCTTATCACCTTTCTGTTGGCGGCTTCTTTTTCGGTTTGTCTGTTACTGCCATGAGCGTCAACATGTGCTTCATCTGCCAAATGGCATATTCAGGTAAGCAGGCCAGCATAACCCCCGTCTTAACGCTACCAGCTTGTTGCTCAAAGACAAACTGCTAATGTCTTCAGCAGCAACCCAGCATTCCTTCTGATAGCTTGAAAGGCTTGTCCTGTGAATTCTGAAAGCTTGGCCAGGCACTGTGCAACCTTGAATAGTGCCTCCACCTCCGTGTCCTTACATATCAAGGAGGTTGGTCTCCTTCCGCATGACAGGCCCTGGCTTGGACATCGACGAATATGTTCGGCAGGCCTACTCATTAGCAAGGACAGAGATGGTGGAGATGGGCCACTTTGATCACATTCAAAAGCCGCTGGAGCACAGTCAAACCCGTTCAAAGGCGAGGTGAGGCACAGAACTCCATCCATTGCAAGCCAGCACCTAGCCATGAAAGCAGTGTTAGCCAGCTTGTCAGGCGTTCAAGTGCTTGTCTTGCCAAGGTAGCTCAACCTCTACTTAATGTCCTCTTGATGCTAAGTACTAAGGGTTGGTTGCAGGCGGATGAGCGCTTCCATTTCGTACATTTTGTCTGTGCTGGTCCTCACAGCTTACTCCATTGCATATGGCATCACGGCAAAACAAGCACCCTGGCTCGGCGCACTTACAGCTTGTGCCGTGCTTGTCCTGGGTGAGGACAAGCTGCGGCGCATTAGCACCTCATTCAAACTGTGACTGTCGTTATCATGAAAGGATGTTGGGAGGTCTGTCAGCCGGTGTAAATGGCATCCTTGCATGACCTGAAATACTGTTTGCCACTTCTTGGGTTAAACAAGTCGATCTGACCCCCAGAGAGCCACTGGCTTTTCCAACATGATGCACCTACACATTCAATTTTAGATGCCGCTGAACTTCTGCGTTGTCCCGCTGTAGATTTCTGAGTGGCTCTTGTATGCATGAAGCTGCTGTTATATAGTGGCTCATCTATACATGAAGCTGCTGTGAAGCAGATTGGCAGATGGTTGCCTGCGTGCTTGGTTTCAACATACTACAAAGCCGTGGATATGCTCTCGTCATTGCTGGAGCTTACCGTTTCTTCCTTATTGCATTTGGGACAGAGCTCTGGTAGGGCGCATGCAGTGGCTCCTATTCCCATTACCCGAGCATCTGGAACTTGTATATCAACCCATCAATAGGGCCACTGAGGTCAATGTACACCTACAGTGACCCTTCCTGCAGCAATTGTCACAAGTGGTAGCAACTTTCAAATCAGACTGTCAAAGTGCTCAGGTTCACGTCGTCTGCAGGTACCTTGGGCACTGCCTTGCCTACGCCGCTGTGGCAGGCGTGCTCCTGTTTGCAGCCTTTGCTCGAACATATCCCGTGGTCAGCCGCTTGGATGCGAGAAGAGCTGCCTTGGCTGATACAATCAAGCAACTGCGTCTTGTCTATTCAAGGCGCAGTGTCTCCAATGGTAGAGGGCTTCAGAATCTTTCAGAGAAAGGAATTGGTGAGAGACATTATTCGGATTTGATTGATCTGGACTCAAGGTGCAGTGAAGCAGACAGCCTAGCTTCTTCTGGTCTTCATCCGTCCAGCGGTGAAAGTGAGAAGTCTGCAGGAGATGCAGTTGATGCCAGCAGGAAGTCTTTAGAAACTGCGTGCTCTGGAGTGGACATCAACATCAAGTTCATGTTGGAGCAGAAGGGCTGGGATGCTAGTCGCATTGAGGCTGCAATTCATGGCAACCATGGGCGTATGGGTGCTCAAATCGAAGAAGATGTTGCTGGAAAGCCTGCGCTGTGCCTGCACTGTGCTGTACAGTCGTTTCTGGGCTTTCCAGAGAGGATGTACTCAGTTCTTACTTTGGCCTTTGTCGTTGAAACTGTCCTTACACAATTTCTGGTCAATCAACACATTTTCCTTGGCAATGCAAGCCGCCCCCTGGTAAGATTCGCTCGGGCGGTCTGTCTTGTTCTTATGTCCAGTCATAGTGCTTGCTTCTGAAGAGGTCAGGAATGTGTGGCAGTCGAGGTCGTCAGCTCATACTTCAATTGGATGGAGCATATCAAAGTTGCACATCGTGAGCTTGACGATGTCAATCTCTCAGTCCGAGTAGGGACGCTGCAGTTTGTGAAGGAGAGTCTGCTTGCATGCCACATTGCTAATGAGCAATACCTGTTTTAGAATTGGCACGCGTCTTCACTTTGGCAAATTGGTATGCAAGTTTTCATCCTTGGTTTGACATTAGGGCAATATAACTGATTGTCAACTTGTGGCATCGTCTTTTGCCAGTATATCTATGGCTGCACGGCATTGCTGCTCGCACTCACAATTTGCTCTGCAGCAGTCTATATCCGCTTCCTCTGGGCAGAGGAAGGTGTCAATCTCAGTGGACGCTCCATACGAGTGAGTAGCTTATGCAGCTGCTAGCAGAGTGCCTTGAATGTTGACGGACACATGTTGCTGTTGTCTAGCTTGTTCGTTTAGTAAATGATGAGCATATGCTATTGCAGGCTGGTGCTATCTGCTGGTTACTTTCCACCTGCACTGGCCTCCTTGTCACGTTTTTAAGGTACTCAGTCCCTCCATGGTTTCCCAACTGTCATATCTTGGCAATGTGATAATTGCATTGAAGTGCAGGTGTCTTGGAAGTTGCAGAAGGCAAAAACATATCTGGTTTGTTTGTACACAATTATGCTAGTACAACAATGACCCCTGTCTTGCTTGTGAGCTGTACAGCAAGTCCTCGATTGTGCTAGCTCTAGCAGTTACGCTGCCCATCATCTTGGCGGCACTGTCCTTGGGCATGCCACTATGGGTCCACAATGGCTACGGCTTCTTCCACTCAGCTGCAATTGACCCATTCATACCACTCCACTCTTATACTTCAATCCAGGGCACCAGCCGATCCAGACGGGTGTGGAAACCCTATTCCTGCAAGCATGCTTGTTTCAGTGCTCGTGCACTGAATGCTCCACCTAGGATAACGTCGTCTTACTCACACTGCAATCTTGGATGCAGGATATGGCAATGTTGCTCATCATTGTCATCTGCAGCGGATCAGTTGCTGCCCTTGGCTTCCTGATTGACCTGGCACCACTCGGAGATTTGCCTTACCATGCAATGAGCAGTTCGCCCTATTCATCTCCCAGCTATATAGGGTGGACTATAGCTACCTTCACTGCATTGCTGATCACTTCAACACTTCCTGCTATAGCATGGTTCTCGACTTATCGAATCTCACCTTCGTCCATTGCGAGCATACTCACATTCATTGGTACGTCACAAATATAACACATGGGCTATGCAGAATTCGAGTGATTTGGTGCTTGGCCTAGGATAGTGCTCCTGTTTGCTGGATCAGCAGATATGTATCAGTGACCTATGCCTGTATGCAAAGGAGTCTTGATAGGAGACTGACCAGGGCTTCAATGTCTTGCACAGTTGTGCTATTCGCTTACTGCGGCAGCACATTAAAACATGGGGTGGATGTAAGACATGATGGCATTCCAACTCGGGCTGACTACCTTGCGACATTCTTGCCCCTCTTTTGTGCCCCGGCATTGGTCCTTCTGATTGTAGGCCTCTACAAGTGGTGAGTTATTCAGATTTCATGAGCTTTTGCAGCTTCAAGTTTCACAGGAATGTGGTCTGAGCTTGCTTAGCACTGGATGTGACAGGAGAGATGCCAATTGGAAGTGGGAGCGAGGAACATGTTTGCTGGTTGGAGGAAGCTTGTTGCTGCTGTTGGGGGCCACCACTTGTGTCCTTGTGGCTGTTCACCCGCACGCGGTAGCTGCTCCGCATCTACGCATACATGTCTAGAACGATTGTGATGCTGTCATATAGAGACTGCCAAAGCTTTCCAGGAAGCGCAGAGCCCATGCTGACCCATCCTGCACATGGTTGCAAAGAGCAAGTGTCGTTGAGCTTACTCTTCCCATACTCTTCCCAAGGTGCAGGTGGGGGAATCCATCTTGTTGGGATTGATTACAGCTTTGCTAGTACTGGTGGTAATTCAGAGAGGAGCCAGAGGCGGAAGAATCCATTTCATTTCTGCAACTGAGTCTGTCCTCCTTGTCCTCTTAGCCTTCCTCCTCACAACAGCAGCGGTCTTCATTGGCGTCTTCACAGGTGTGCACAAATTCTGTGTTAGCTGAAGCCTGTTGGACTATGTTCTGCCTGGGCCTTCCAGACTTGCCTCTTCAAGCTTCTCGCCTTCTCCATTCAGGTCATTGGTTTGCCGGTGCTAGCGCCAGCTTCTTCACAATGTTAATCCTCGTCGCCACACCGTCACTTCAGGTGAGTGTGTTGCTTGACACAGTCACACCCGTTTTGCCTATCAGGAGACGTGTATACACACTGAATTGATGGAAGTTGTGAATGCGCTTGACAAACGCTTGAAGCTGACGTCTTGTGGCCATCATTTCACAGGTCATCCTGGCAAGCAGTGTCATTGTCTATCCACCAACCCTACTTCCAGCATTTGTCTACAATCAAACAGCAGACGCTGCAACAAATTGCAGGTAGCTGGTCTACGCATATTACTAGAAAGCAAGTCAAGCCATGGGTTGACAAATCATGCATTGTGTACCCTAGGGAGGATACCTGCGGCAAGGCAGATCTCCAAATGTAGTAAACATTTGTCTATGCCTTCGTAATTGTGCAGCTGGCCTCTCGTGGTCCTCTTCTGTGCCGCTGTTGCACTTGTGGTGTGGGGTGTGGCAGCCAGCTTGCTGATTTTGCCAGTATATGTTGGGGTAGCTGTGACTGCCATTGTCCCTGTGGCCGTATTTGGTTTTGCACTCTCTCGCCCTTATCATTCCACGTCTGTGAGTGCCAACAAAAACCACCGGTTTCTTTGATCTGCTAGCCTTGCTCATCTGTCACAACCATGAGTTGCCTCAATTGTAGAATGCTAAACCCACATGCTGTATCTGCAACTATTGCAGATGGTGGACGCAGCTATTTCGTGTTTAAACAAGGACGTGATTGTCCAGGCAATGTCGCGTGCTGCAGGCAAGGTATACATGATCAATAACGACAAGAAGCAGGGCTTAGTCTTTCTGGCATGGCAGACTTGTATAGCACCGATCTCAGTCTCTGAGGACTTGTTTCATCTGCAGGCGCGAAGAGTAGTTGGAGGCACTCATGTGGTGCCCAGGCAGGGGAAGGGCATGAGGGCCACTGTGGTGCTGGCCAAAGAAGATGCTACTGCAGCGCGAGACCGTTCTGGTAGGATTGTACTTCCACGTCATGACTTACTGAAGCTACGCCAGGATTTGGTGCTTGCGACAGCCTTACTTCGTGACAACGCCGATTCTTATAAGCACAAGGTCAAACATCATCCCATTCAATTTCCATGCATGACATAGAGACTAATGGCTGACATCTTGGCAAAAGTATGGTACCATGCGGTATGTATGCTGAGGATAGCAAAACAGCACTTGCTGCCACTAATTCAGACTGTGTTATTCTGCCCGATAGGTTCTCCAACATGCTCGCATACTCATGCTGGAGGAGGCCATTAGTACTGAATGGATCAGCATGTGGTCAAATTTTGGAGGCCACTTCCTCCTCCTCCTTATCTTTGCTGCCAGGGCAGAGAAACTTCAGGTAGGAAGTATGGCTCACACGAAATGTCAATCTCTGCACATCGTTGCCTCAAGCAAGTGTGCTTTATGTAGACAAGGACTTGAGCCTGCACAAAATCTGGTTCATACGTCCTGACAGGATGAAGCAAAGTTGCGTAAGTTTCTGCACAAGATTGGGTTTTCCGACCTGGATGCGTCTAAGATTCGCAACTGGACACCTGAAGAGCAAGAGAATTTTGAGGATGTCCGCCAAAGGTGTGTGCTGTGGCAATACAGGCAATCCATGTAGCCCTGATTAGATCCTGATGTACTTCTTGTCGAGGATAATAGTCAAAGTCAATTTGCAATGAGCTTGTTCTCTGATTATCATACCCTGGAACTAATTTCAAGATACCTCTTGCTTTTGGGACTCGTGCACACCATTATTAGGTACATGGAGCAGGAAGAAGCTGCAGAGGCAGCTATTGCCAGGAAACGAGAAGAAGAGGCAAGGGGCCGAGCACGTAGACATGTACTCTTGCAGAAAGAGACTGGAAGACGAATGAAGTCCTTGGCAAAGACTCAGCACACCGTCTTTGAGGGCACTCCACGCCAGGATGATGCAATTGAGAAGGAAAGCGAGGAGACCACTCCACAAGGCGTCACAAGCAAGGAGGCGGATGTTCTCCCTCTGACGTCCCCAAACACCACCAAGCCAGCCATGGCTGTCAATACGCAACGCACTCTCACACGCACTATGAGCTCTTCCCTGCGCCGATGCTCAACAGTGAAGGTCAGTGTGCTGCAGGGCCTCTGTCAATACACAAGTTGGGCTGCAGCATTGCCATCTCATGGGCCCTCAACGGTCGCTTGAGCTTACAATAAATTAGCCCTGCTGCAGGGAGAGGGGCCAATTTGCAGCTCCGAGCAAGTCGAGTTGGCGGATGTTCTTGAGGTGGACGAGACTCTCTACGGAGCCGTGGCTTTTACCTTCTCAGCAGCTGTTAAATTACCTGCTGGAAGATTGCAAGCGGTGTGCTTATTGAGTATAGAAGCTTCCGACGAGCAGCGCTGTCTGGAGGCCTTCATTAGCAGGGCTGGCCAAATCTCTCTAAGAATAGTGCGCAAGGGAGGACGAAGAGGCAAGGAGCGTCTCATGCAAGAGATGTTGATTGGGACTAAGTTTTTGGCCAATAATAGATGGCACCGGGTGGCCATTTCGCTTGATTCGAACTCCAGCATTGCAGCTGCGTACGTGGACGGGCAGCCAGATGGTCGTTGTGAGTGCGCACAGGTGTGCACTACATGTTCTATCGACAGATGTCAATCCTGGTTCTTAATTAGTCTTGTCCTACATCTTGAGAATGTTAAAAGTATAAGCTGTTGACAGAGGGTTTGCGAGTTGCAGGTGCTCAATTACCAGAATGCATCGCTGCTGGAGCGAGACTCAGCTCTGAGACTGGGGTCGTGGGCACTCATGGACTGGGAAGCTCGCAGCCAGGTACTGCCACGCCTCTTGAACCTTCTATTAGTCGAGTGACATGCGTGGTGCCTGCCAAACGCTCAACAGCTTGGCCTGCACTTATGATCTCGTAACTTTCGTGGGCAGGCGGAGGAGATGGAGATGCAGGCTCAGATCTCAGGGGTGCAACTGTGGGGCAGGGCATTGGTTGAGACCGAGGTGTTGGCGGCCCACACTGCCCTACTTTGCCACCTGGGCACGGAGAAAGGAGAAGAGGATGTGGAAAGCACAGACCTGCTCTCTGTTATTGAGTCCACTGTGTCTCCAAATCCGAAGAAGCAGAAGACGGAGGATGCCACAGTTGTCATTGATACATTATCTATGAAGCTTGACGCAAGCAAAGAGACAGAGCAGGACATTGCAGAGAAGATGCGGTTGCTAGAAGCTGCAGTACGTCAGACCCTGCGCAGCGGTGGCGAGCTTCACTTCACTGATGCTGACTTCCCACCATCACCAAGCTCCCTCCATCTGAACCCCAGCCACCCTCTGCCAAAGCTCAGGGTATCCCTTCCCTTCCTTCCCTTGTTGCGTCGTTTGCTCTTGCGGTACCCTCGTACTGATGTGCGTGCTAAGAGATCTCCTTGACTTGGGCAGGGGGTGAGCCAATGGATGCGGCCTTCACAGTTCCTACTGCAGTCCGGGTCTAGTGCACAGCCCAGCCTCTTCTCTAGCACCTTGAACGCATCTGACGTCTGCCAGGTCAGTAAGGCCCATTCATTTGTATCTGTTTTGATAAAGACGAGAATAAGAATTTGCATGAGTGGAAGATGACCTGGAGGGCATTGCCAGATGAGGACTGCTCGTTTTGTCCACAGGGACGACTTGGCGATTGTTGGTTCCTGAGTGCCGTGGCTGTGCTGACGGAGGCTTCACGCATCTCAAATGTCATTATAACACCTGAATACAACGAGGAGGGGATCTACACTGTCCGCTTCTGTATACAGGTATTGTTGCAATGATTCTTACGACTGAGGGAAGGCTTGGGATGTCTGAAGGATTTCAGATCCTCCAGAAGACCGCTTGCCAGCCGTACTTTGATTCTGTTTTAGTGCATATTGCATTGTGAACAGGGTGAATGGGTGCCAGTCGTGGTGGACGACTGGATCCCTTGCTGCGGGCAGGGAAGGCCTGCTTTTGCGACCAGTCGAGCAGGAGGGGGCGTGTTGTGGGTGATGCTATTGGAGAAGGCATATGCCAAGCTCCATGGCTCATATGAGGCGCTCGAAGGAGGCGTGGTGCAGGATGCGCTCGTGGATCTCACGGGGGGTGCTGGCGAGGAGATTGATCTCACAGGGGCAGACTCCCTCCTGGACCTTGCTTCAGGCCGGCTTTGGGAGCAGCTGCTGCGCTTTAAGGGCCATGGCTTCCTGCTGGGTGCAGGTTCGCCGTCTGGTAGCGATGCGGAGGTATCGGCAAAAGGCATTGTGCAGGGCCATGCATACTCCCTCCTCAGTGTTGTGGAAGTTGATGGCCACCGACTGCTGCAAATCCGCAATCCTTGGGGCGACGAGGTGGAGTGGAATGGAGCGTGGTGCGACAGCTCTCCACTGTGGACAGAGCGTCTGAAGCACAAACTGGGGTACAAGCCGCAGGTGATCATGGAGCATGAGCAGCCCATCCAAAACCGCAGCTGCGCCTGCTAAGGGCTTCTTTGCGCATTCTAACACAGGCCCCCTTCTTACCTTGTGTCAGGCTGCGGATGGCATCTTCTGGATGGCGTGGGACGACTTTCAGCTCCACTTCCGGTCGCTCTATGTCTGCCGGCTGTATCCGCCCAACATGCGCACAGTCCAGCGGTCACGATGGAGCGGGACATCAGCAGGGGGCTGCTCCAATTTCGACAACTGGCACCACAATCCCCAGTTCCTTCTCAAGGCCATCCCAGGCCCCAACTCGCGGCTGCCGCTGCACGTTTTCATCACCCTCACCCAGGTACTTACTGGTGTGACCGGTGGCCTCCATGCCCGAACCTTGACCACATCCTTTATTTTGTGAACTTGCACTGACACTGCAAGCATCATCCTGCAGGGCTCCAACAATGGTGCAGAGCGGGGTCGCAAATCTGTTGGAGACTCTTCACACTTCTATATTGGCATTCGCGTGGTCCGCCGCAATGGCAGAAAATGCGGGCCTGTTTTGTATGCTCACGAAGCTATCGGGGGTTCTGACTATGTAAATACTCGGGAGGTTGCCTGTGAGTTGATATTGGAGCCTGATATCAAAGGCTACACGATCGTGCCAACAACGTATGCTCCTGGGGAGGAGGCATTGTTCCTTCTTTCTGTCTTCACCTCCACACCTGTCACACTGGAGCCTCTGTACTAGGAGCATGAAGTGTTTGAGCTGTTGCATGTACGCCTTCCATTAGCAGGAAGGCTCAGGCAGAGGGCCCCTTCTGAAAATGCAAGCTCAGCAGTAGAGACGTGAGCGCACCATGTCACCTGCGCTCGCCTCTCTCCTTTCTGCCTGGCCTTTTCAGATTGAGCCCTGCATAGCCTCTCTGTAGCCTCGCAGACTCAGCAGCTGCAGGTCTTCATACTAGAAGGAGCACTCACTGCAGGGATACTATATAGCCTTCCTAACAGCCTTAGCGCCCACATCCCCACTTGCTGGAATGGTCACCTAATTGGGACCACCTGCCATGGCAAGGTCACTAGTCATGCAGTCGTCCACATTGTCAAATAAATAGGATCTGTGGGTGCATTTGACCAGAAAATGATTGTTGACATCTTGGGCAGACAAGAAGTACTTGGTATCAGGGTATCAGATGGATGTACTTCTGTACCAGGATAGTGTTGGTCGGAATTACAGTCACCGACTCGGGCCTACTATTTCGTCATCTATGGACGACGTCTTGTAGTTGAAGGTTGGCTGATGGAGTAAGCAATGCAACCTCATGGTCTACCTTTGCTTAAAATTTGTACCCGCACCCTTCCACTCCTGATGCTGTTGCTGCTACCGCTCCTGCGGCGTGCATGATGCCCCTCGTTATGCCCCATGCTCAACCTCCCCTCTGACGAGTAAGACCAAGGCACAGGCAAGGCCCCAGGGATCTGCAGCGCCTGTCGAGCAGGTCAAACAACAGCTGGGGTGTTCAACGACGCTCCACGTAAAGGGTTTACAAGAATCAGGCAGGAACTACGTCTTGTTGGACATTTCAATGGGCATACTAAGTCTCTTGGATGAAGGCAGATGGAAGGGTGTTCTACACATGGATATAAATAGCCTCATCTTTTCTGTATACCTTGCAAGAGTTAATCTGCTCAAGATGCTGTGTGGGGGCTAAACCACTGGATTGCCTTCTTACTGCACCTCTGGTCAGGAGTATCGGTTGAGGCGACACTAAGCCCCACAACACTGTGATAAACGAAGGCCCTGCTGAACAGGTTACTGTTACGCCAGCCCAGCAGGAGTATGACTTTGACTCCTCTTGTACAAGGTCAGATCTAGGACATTTGCCTCTGCTCGCAGGGAGGATGAAGGCCTAGCGATGCAGATGTGAATTTCTGATCCGACTTTGGGAATGGAGACGTGGACGATTTAATTAGCCGAACTTTCTCCGTTCTTCTTTGCATCGCAATAGACTCAACTTGAAGGTCAAACGGCAAAGTATGAAGTCATATTTTTGAAGAACCTAGTGCAGCCAGGGAACATGTTACTATATTGCATACTTTGACTTTCTGATGCGGCAGGAAAGGCCTGACAGATGGCTGGAGACTAGGCACCCCACCAGGTTGATCAACATTGGACTGTTCAGGCAGCAGGAGAGACTTGGTGTCTGCCTGGAGACTAGGCAACTCACCAGATAAATATAGAAGGAATTTTGTCCACTTTGTCAAGGGGTAAATGTGCAGCCCGACATTGTGAGGCAAGACTGCGCGGTGCTGTCGCTGGAACACGCGAACAGGAGGCGATTGCTCGGATCACTGTTGGGAAGGGCTCTAGTTTGAAGCTCTTTCACAGCTTAAGGAGAGCTCTGGTTTAGGAAATTCACCATCACCTTTTGGGGCTTTGGCGATGGAGCGGCTCCCCTTGAGGGAGTGCCGCTCTGTACTCACTTCTGGCCATGGTGGTGATGGCAGCAGACTCCAAGGCAGCAGGCCGGCAGCAAATCAAGGAGGGTGGAGTGAGTACTTGCAAGCAAAGAGCAGCTGTAGGCGTAAGGATTGCGTAGCCCGCCTCCTGCGACGAGCGTTGGGTGCTGTTGAATCGACGCAGTCGGTGGTGACGACGTCTGCAATGAGCCGGGCCCCCCGCCCAGCGCGCTGGCGACGAGATCGGCGCGCCGAGTATGGAGGCGGCCATCCGCCCCAGCTGTCAGAGGCATGACACTGGAGTTTTCCGGTGCCACAGTGTAACCTGCCTCCATGAAGATACCGTACATTGCATTGCGTAGCAGGTCGTGAGTGCCGGTCCGCTGTCCACCGCGTGCGCATCGGAGCATGTGGGCCGCCAGAGACGCCGCGTCTGGACACCGCTCGCCGCGTTCACACTGCTGTACGCCACCGAGGCAGGGTGGAGGGAGGCCCAGGAGGCGGTGTACAGCCGTGCGAAAGGCGTCGTCTGGCATCCAGAGCGCGTCGTAGATCGGCAAGGCAGACAACCAAGCTGCGGCCCCTAGGGAAGATGCCGAGAGCAGCCGCGCGCGGGCTCTGTCTCCGCGGCAGTGGAGCTTCTGCCTTCGGACGACGAAGACCTTCGGGGACGCCCGCGGCTGCTCTCAGCATCCTCGCCAGGGGCTGCAGCTGGATTGTCTGCCTTGCCAATCCACGACGCGCTCCGGATGACGACGCCTTCCGCACGGCTGTGCATCGCCTCCTCGGCCTCAGTGGTGTACAGCAGTGCGAGTTTGGCGAGCGCAGCCCAGACGCGGCGTCTTTGGCAGCCCACATGCTCCGGTACCGGCACGCACCCACGACTTGCTCCGCAATGCCACGTACAGCAGATTTGTGGAAGCCGGTTACACTGGCGTTTGATATGAAAACAGCGTCATGCGACTGACAGCTGGGGCGGATGGCCGCCTCCACACCCGGCGCGCCGATGCCGATCGTCAGCGCGCTCGGCGGCCGGCCCCGGCTCATTGCCTCGGCACCTTTTTCGGCTCTTGGATATCGCCCATTCTTTTTGGGCTGGCTTGGCCAGCCCCTCTTCTCATTGTCAACGTCGTCATACCGACTGCGTCGATACCAGCCACTCTTCTCTATGGGCGAGCACATTCGTCGATACCAGGAGCGCCCACGCTCGTCGGAGGAGGCGGGCTACGCAGTCCGCCAAGCGGCGGGCGTCAAGGAACGCAAATATAGCAAATCTCCCACTTTGATTTATCCTGTAGCACCAGCTCTCTTGTGTTAAGGAGCTGCCAGGAAGATGACATTCACGTTATGACTTTCACTTTTGCTGGCTTCTCTCTCGTCTTGTGTCAAGCTGCCCCTACCAAGACAATTAGGGCTGAGTTGTCCTTGTTGGGTTTGGCTATTGGGGGTTTAGGAGCCAACCCTCTACATGGCGAAGGCACGCGCATTTGCACACCGGAAGCCTGGCCCTGTGGCGGTGGCGTCAGGCGGCGACTCCACCTTGTGGGCACCAGCCAGCAGCTGCCCCAAAGGAAAGCAGCCATGGACTCCCCACAGCATGCCCGCAGCAAGCTGCGGCGGCGGCTGCGGCGGCGGAACGCAGCAGGGTTGCGCCCCCTCTTGGGCTTCACCGGTCCGAACTCCCTAGGTCGGGTCTCGGCCCGAGTCCCGTAGTGCTTCCCCGTGCCACCCTGCGCCAGGGGTTTGTGAAGGTCGCCCCAAGGCCTGCCCGTGGGCGGGCCTAAGGTCCACCCTGGGCAAGGCGGACCTGGCGATCGCTATCCCAGGGGCCGGACAGACCGCCTGCGCCTGGACGGGCCGCTTGCCCGTCAAGCGACTACCGGCCTTGTAGCTTGGCAGTCCCGTGAATTTGCCAACAGCTACATACACGGTCATGGAGCATTACCAGCACCATTTGGCGTAACCAATCGGTTGGAACGTCACACGTTTTGTGCCACAGTCAGATCCTCCCATGGTGTTTACGTTCATGTCATAATATTGGCAATTGAAAGCTGTGGCATTGCCTCAAGGAGTACAAAGATCTTCTTATGAAGAATCGAGGGTACTCCTCGTGCTGCTCAGTAGCTTGCCAAGCTTTGCAAATTGCACTGCCCAACAACAACCAGCAACCAAGGCAGTCTACTTCAACGAATCAATGTGTACCTCAACACATACATAGAAGCGATACTTGGAAAAGGACTACAACCATATGTGCTTTGGAAGCTGGCGGCACGTCACGGCTCGCTTGCCACCCTGCAGTCATCTGGCTGGTCATGTCAAGTGCGTGACAAGCTCCGCAAGGCCTGGATATTCTGCCAGGAGCTGGGTGCGGTCGGCAAGCTCAAAATCGTCAAATGCAAAGGCGGGCGCAACAGTGCATCCGACAAGGGAGAAGTGCGCCTCGGGATCTCTCGCGGAGGTCGTGCCCACGGGCTCCAGTGTCGGGTGCGAGCCGAACCACACCCCCGGCGGCACCACGTGCTGAAGCTGCTGCCCAGCAGCTAAGTCCTTGCCTAGCACCGTCTGCTTCACATTGCCATCCTCACCAAGCTCCACAACCTGCAGATTGCCGCGCCGCTCCAGCGACACCAGGAGAGCCTGGTGAGCCGGGGAGGCAGCGCAGGGCTGGCAGAGCGGTGGCCGCCCCAGAGAAGCAGGGCAGCACGTATGGACAGACTTGCTCGCCCAGCACAGCACCACCTGGGTCCGGGGCGCTGAGCACCGGCCTGGGAGGTTGCGAGTTTGCCCGGGCAATGTCGACGTACCGTGAGGGGCTCGCCGAGGTAAAAGTGCCAGACCTCAGCAGCAGGCATACGGTGCAGGCGCGACACGCTGCCGGCGGGGAGCAGGAAGTAGATGGCGGTGCTGACGGCGCGGCCGACCAGGTCTGGACCCGCCGGAGGGCCCTGGTGAGCGGAGCAGGGTTGGGGGGGCGGCGAGGCGCGAGCCCGGGTGGGCGGGGGGGGAGGGGCGCGCACAGGAGGGGGGCAGTGCCGAGTGCGGGAGGTGGACGGAGGTGTCGCGCAGCGTCTCGGCGAAGAAGCCGCCCTCGGGGTGCGGCTGCAGGCGCAGCTGCGCCACGAGCTGCCGGGCCGCCAAGCCCGCCGGCGCCTCGGCGCCCATGGCGGGGGGCGGTGGAGCAGCAGGTGCCGACCGGGCGGGCCAGCGGCGCCGGGCGGGCCGGTGGCGCACGCTCCGCGCCGGCGGTCCACGCCGGTCCACCCTTGGCCCGGCCCAAGCCTCTCTCATTTGTCCATTCCTTTTTGGGCTGGCCTCTCCCAGCCACCAGTCAATCTGGCCGCGCTTGCTCTCCCCTCTCCCAATGGGGGCAATGGCTGCGAAAAGCCAGCCCAAAAAGAAGAATTCACAAAGGTTCAGAGGGGCCTAAGAGCGGTGAGCAGCTACAAAGAGGAAGAAAGACAAAGGGGCCTGAGGATGCAATGGTAAAACAGGGGGAGGATGGATCACTCAATAAGTACGAGTGAGGAGCCTCAGATCCGACAGACTAGCGGCCGGGAAGCTATCACCCTGACGAAAGCCAGAGCCCGCAGCGAGAGCACGGCCAGCTCGCAGATGCAGAGCGTGGGCCATGGACCGCTGCAGGGATACAGAGAGGCGCATCCGATATACCTGAGCCCACGAGCCCGCGGCGTTGAAGTCGGCTGGCTCGCCGCGTCTGCGGGACACAGCCCGCCGCGCAAGCCTAGCCAATAGGTCAAGCCACTGGGACCCAAGAGCCCCGTGCACGTCCACCGCCAAGGGGACGAACTCGTCGGCAGGTGGGTG
>WELB01000054.1:415810-428509 GCA_009602725.1 Spirogloea muscicola
TCCCCCCCCCGCCATCCCTCCTCCTGCTACTGCTGCCAGGCCAGGTCGTCAATGCCTTTATCGGCACTTTCCGCTCTCCTTCCCCCCCCTGCCATCCCTCCTGCTACTTCTGCTGCCCCACTCCTCTAGCAGCTCCAGCAGGACAGGTCGACAACGCCGCACATGGCACTTCCGGCCCTCTTCCCCCCCACCCTCCATTCCTCCTGCCACTGCTGCTGCCCCATACCTCTATCAGTCTATTCTTTTTGGGCTGGCTTTTCGCAGCCCTTGCCCAATTTGGCCGCACTATCTTCTAGCAGCTCCAGGAGCTGCTAGTTGCTAGCTGCTACATCATTAGATGTGCTTGCCTTTGTACTTGGCCATATTGGCCTTCAATTTTCATATGCACGATATTTTCTTTCCCTTCTCGTTCTTTGTTCATTCTTTTTTGGGCTGGCTTGCCCAGCCCCTATCCTCAATGGGCGAGCCCTTTCTTCTAAATCGACTGCCCCCACTGTGATCAGCTCCTGCCAGCTGCAGTCGATATCTTTGGCTGCATAGGTCCTCAATACCACATTGAGAAGATTGCCAATCAAGGCTAAGCTCGACTCGCAGAAGGAAACGCTTTTAACGAAAGCGCTATATGGCCGGAAATTTGGACCTTGTCGATTCTTTCCGGGCTGGCTGTTTACAGCCGTTTGCACCTTGCGGCTTTTTTGGCTTTTGACATTGTCCATTCTTTCTGGGCTGGCTTTGCTGGCCCCCTTTCTCTATGGGCGCGCACTTCCTTTTGCGGCGAGCCACTTCCATTTGCCAGGCACTTGCACTTGCGGGCAGGCCGCGCCTTGGCTGCTGCCTCCGCTTTCCGCCTGTGTTCCGTCGTCTCCCGCGAGCAGCTCTGCGCAGCTTGCGGGTGCCCTGTTCGTCACGATCTGGCGGGCTGGCCAGCACGCCGGCATTGCCATTGCCTCAAAGCGGTGTGGAGCCCCGCCGGCCCCCGGCGCCAGCCATGCTGCTAACCAACGTCTTCCGCCTGGTACGCGCGCGCGCCTCGGCCATGGCCGGTGCCGCGAGCAGCACGCCGCCTCCCACTCACACCAGCGAGCCGCTGCTGGCTCGCCGCACGCAGGACGGCCTTGGCGACGTCCGGTGGTGGCGCTTCGCCGCCCCCGCAGCCGCCGCCGCCGCCGCCGCCACCGGGGCCGCCGTGGGCGCCGCCGCCGCCGACGTTGCCGTGCTGGAGGCGCACCTGCGCCTGCAGGAGCAGGGCCACACTGCGACTTGGGCCCTCCCGGCGCCAGGTCTTCGGCCGCCTCTTTGGCGCCCACTGCCAAGTCCTTCGCCTGTCGCCCACTCTCCAGACGCCTGTTACGGCAACACACGACCTCGTCTTGACCGTGGCGACTGTGGGCGCACGCTGCAGGGGCTGCGGCCGTCCTTTGGCTCTTCCTGCACCGCTGCTCGCCCTGCCGCGACACATCCGACCCTTCGCTCACTCAGCTCTTGGGCCATCTGGCGGGTGTGTGGCAAGCAGCAAGCCGCTTCAGTGTTTCCGCTCAGCGTCTGCTGTGCCTTTCCCGCCCTCCTCCTTCTCCAAAGTCCTCTCTTCCTGCAGCTTGTCGCCAGTCCGAGCGACAGGACTGCCTTTCGGTCTTGCAGTGCACGAGGAGGGAGTGTGGAACCCCGGCGATGCAGGCGAGGAGGTCACAGATGCGCTCCTCCGGGCACTGCAGCACCGTGCCGAGAGGTCTGCAACTACAAACCAACTGTTGCTCCTTCGCATCAAAGGCAAGCTGGCATCTCTGCCTTTTGGCACACTTTTACTTGAGCCTTGTGTGACTAACTCAATATATATGCTTGCAGGGGGCTTCGCGTGTTCTCCTACCTGCGTTTTGGCACGTCCTTCATCAAGTGCGCCTCTGCCACAAGGTGTCTTGCACTGGAACTACGCCCTGCTCTTCTAGAGTGGTCAAGCGAGGTCATGTGCAGCGCCAACTTGGCTGCTGGTACTCAATGCCTCATCACACAACTGCTGTCAATGCTGCTGCTGACGTGCTCACAAGGTGCCGGCCAATGGCAGAGCTCCTCTGCCAGCATGCGACCTCAGCTTTACTGTGAGCAGGGGCAGTGTTTGCATTAAGGCGGCCATCAGCAGGAGGTAGCCCTGGCGCACTTCCTTGCCTTTTCTGGCAGAAGCAGTCACTGCCACATGTTGGCTTAGTGACGGGCTCGCCTGCATCTTCCTCCTTCTAGCAATAGCTTGTCTTTGAGGCACTTGCAAGTGCATGCAGGAGGCTTCGCCAGCTTTCTGCAGCAGACATGCAGGAGGCTGCTCGCACGTCAGAAGCAGACAGTCGCCGACAGCAAGGTAGGTATGGAGATTGAAATCACAGGCCAAGTGGTAGTGATGGATTGCGCCAATTCTTGCAGCACGTGCGACGACTGACTGGGGCACCATGAATGGTGGGGCAGTCCTGGTCAGCCCCTTTGGTACGCAGGCCGCCCTGCTCGGCACCTGCCAGGCGGATCTTGTTGCGGAGCTACGAAGGAGGTGATCTAGCAAGCCCGGTGGCTCTTTGGGCCCCCCGCAATGATCAGTCTACTCAGCCTGGACTCAGAAGCTCTGTGAGATGACGTGCTTGGTTCGCACTGTGGCCCTTGTAACAGGCTGGATAATGGTCGGGCAGACACGCCGCTCCCCACTTCGCAGGCCGGTCATGTTGAGGTCCTCATGAACCTGCCTCAGGAGGGTAATAGCAGCAGCAGAGACGCCAATTCCATCACCGACACGGACAATAGCGAGGGGCTTTGCATGGTGGTTAGCAAGGATGCTGTCATGCTTGGCTCCTGTAGCTTTTGGCCAAGGTGAAGCCTCTTCTTACCTGGTTGCAAGCAGTCCAGGAGCCTTAAGAATTGACTCTTGAAGACATCAAGCTATTGACCTTTTGTTGCATTGATCTTTTTGAGACCGTAACATGCTTGTCACCTTGCAGTATGCAATCAACCCCTCCAGGAATTCCCATAATCGAGCATGCTGACCCTCCTGTCAACAAAAGTAGTTGCGCAAATACTGCTCTTGCTTCCCAAAAGACCCAGCCCCAGAGCTGGTTCGTCAGTGTCCTTTGATAGAAGCACCTTCACGTTCCTTGCTCTCGACAAGCTTGGCACGTCTGCTGATCCCTTGGGGACCTGATGCTGCACCAGGGAGGATCGTGAGGAGGGGCCAGCTGGCAAAAGCAGCACGGAGAGCAGCAGCACCAGTAGTTTGGACCCAGAGGTGGACAGCGACCCTGGCGAAGAAGTTGTGCCAGCAGCAACGGCAAGGACCCCCATCAGTGTGGCGGACAAAGAAACGAAAGAGCCAGAGGGGTCGAAGCCCCTAGGCCCCGCCAAGAGGCCTCGCAGCAGCCGTGGCGGCACACAGGCCTCATTGTCTGCCGCAGCAAGCCAGGCATCACTTATGGCACCGCCGGTAAGGGTGCTGCAGAATCCAGGCCAGCATGCTCGTACATGCGGCTGTTGTCTGCAGCTTGATAATGTGAGTGCTGATTGAGGCAGTAATTACTGCGCAGCTGAAGGCTGCCCCGTCACAGCAAGTGAGGAATGGGAAGCCCATCAACGTTGACATGGAGGAACCAGAGCAAGATGACGAGGATGCTCGGCTGGCAAAGCTCCTGCGGATGCCGTCCCAAGCTCAGCCCATAAAGTTGAGCCCTTTTGAGACGTCCCTCGGAGCGACGCCCTGGGACTGGGAAGGGGATGCTGACACCAGCGCAGCTACGAATGACGCGGACCTGCTTGCAGATTTCGGCGATTTTGGGGACTTCTTTGAGGATGACACGTTAGGCCTAGGGGAGGTGAGCAATTTCAGCTCAAACACATCATTTACACCTGGATCAGCCGGCACCTACACCTCCTCTGATGCTGCAAGGCTGCATATGTGAATTAGTGTCAGCAATAGCACCCCCCTTGGCATTGAAGTCAGGGGGTGTCTCTGGTCGCGGATTCTCATGTTGACGGGCGTGGGACAAACTCTCAATTGTGCGCAGCCCCCAGCATTGATAAAAGAGGGCGAAGATAGCGGGCATACCACGACGCCAGTTGCTAGACGATGGCCTGCCAGTGCAGCTCTCAGAATAATACTCAGAGACAGCAAGCTGGCGGAGCTGCTAAACAGCAGGCTAGAGGAGAAGCAGAGGGTGCAGGCAGCCGCTTGGTCGGATCACCTCAACCAATTGCAGCAGAGCGTCGAGTCGGCCGCGGCGAGACAGGAAGTTCTTGCAGAGGCGGCAGTCCTGCAGTCCAGCCTTGCCATGCCGCAGGGAGCGATGCTGCCAATGAGGTCGTCCTCTCTGTCCAGCCAGTCTGCTGCATCCTATGCACCATCGCAATCTGGCAAGGAGGTCGGAGCTGAGTCGCTTGGACAATCTTACAGCTACTCTGCCGAGCCGCCCCGCACGCCGGCCCTTCCCGAGCCCGAGCTGGCACGACCTAGCAGCGACCAAGCGTACAAGCAAGAGGAGGATGAGGGTGGTGCTGAGGAGGCTGACGCCGGTGGCACCCTGCACCGGCCTCCTCCAGAGGCGGTGCTGCAGGTTGCACGCAAGGCTCAGACTATTATGGCCACGGAGCTGGCCAACCTCCAGGTTGAGCTACATTTGCTGCGATGCAAAGCAGAAGAAGCTGCATCAGCATTGCCTAAGCTTGGAGCCTCCCGATTAAGCAGGCCTGCGACAGACTGGGTTGGCAAAGACAGGGCTCTGCATGTCCTGGCGCAGCAATTCTTAGCTCCGTTTGATGCGGCCCTGGAATGCGGCCAAGGAGACCTACGCAGACAAGATGTAGAGTCAGGCGGATCTCTTCTATGGTTGCCTGCTGAGGTCAGTAGCCCCTGATTCGTCTGCACGCATCTGATGTACAGCAGCTCGCGGTACCTGACTCCTAGCAATTGACGATTCATTACTGATGTGTGACACTTTCAGGCGTCTCCTGCTACAGTTTTGTACATCCTTCGAGAGGAAGTTGGACCCGCATTGGTGCTAGCCTTTGGTCAAGTACAAGGCCCGCTCAGCGCAAGCGAGTGGTGCCTCGGCAAGTCGACGCAGGCGCCCAGCGTGACCGCAGACACGGAGGAGCCAGCAGCAGCGTTTGGGCGTGGGCCAGAGAGTGAGCCCATCACTCCACCGCAGTGGCACCACTCGTCACCAGGGCCCCCACACCACACCCCTCTGCACCTCGACACCCCTCCCCCGCTGCCGGGAACACCTGACGAGCCCGGACTCCCACCGCAGCGCTTGCCCCAGCTACCTCACCACGCAAAAGCACCCAGCATGGCAGTGCTGCCAGTACCTGCCGTCTTTGTGGGGTGAGATTGTGACGCAGATTCTCCTTAGGCTGGTTCTTGCTGCAGTATCTTGTACCTGCCGGCAGACTTGCTGCAGTATCTTGTACCTGCCGTCTTTGTGGGGTGGGTTTGTGAAGCACAATCTCCATTGGCTGGTTCTAGGCAGACTTGCTGCACTACCGAAGCAACATGGCGCACTCATGGTCGTGGTCATGCACGCGCTTTAGCGATGCAGGTACCAAGATGACTGGCTGAAGACTTCTCCTGCAGTGCTGGAGCTGTGGGAGAAGGTCCCTCTGGAGCCATTTGCACCTCCCAAGCCTGTAGGTGTTTGTCATTGCCTTATGAGCTCTATACCATTCTTCTTTCAGGGAGCTTGGAGGGATGAGGCTGCTGATATTTCGAATCTGGTTGTCTTGCTCCAGGTCAACTACATTGTCCTCTGCCCACAAGTGGAGCCACTTCAGGAGTGCACAATACACTTTATCCGGCAGCTCACAACAGGTGTGCTGCTGCAATGCTCACCCATTTCGACAGAATTGATTACCAGTCACAGGATTGGGCACGTTTTCAACAATCACTACAGTACTAAGTGCAGCACAGATCACTTGCAATGTCTTACAGTGTATGAGAGCTCCCGCCTCGGTTCGCACGTACCTGCATTCTCATCGCTGGAGGCCACTTCGAAGGCGCCACCAGGCATCATATGGTTGTCCTCTGGCTCTTCCTCTGGCAACAGCGTGTGGAGGGGTGATCTCCGCCTTGCCCTGCAGGCTGCCAGATTGGCTGTCAAGCGGCTGACAGATGCGACAACAACACATACAGACCTTGATGACGATTCTTGCCTGGTATGACCTACATATCATCATAGCTGGTTGATAATGACACACTTGAAGTTGTTGCACTTGAGCTCAAAACATGAACCAGCTGACAGACGATTGATGCACCGTGCAGGTCGCGTACATCGTTTGCCCATCAGATCCTCTTGTGGCGGCTGGCTTTGTTGCCGAATGCACAGAGCTACTTCCACAAGCGACAGTGCAGTTGCTTCCGATTGATGCTCTGATGAAAGGGGCCCAGGGCTCCAGCCCTGGTTTACCACTGCCGCCTTTGGACCTCCGTGAGCTAGCTCTTGCTGTGTATGTCAAAGCTGTCAGGCTCCATCAGGCTCTAGCAGAAGAGCCTGAGGAGCACAACGGGGCCATGCTGATGACAAGTGGCAGTGCAAGCCTACCAGGACAGGCGCGCATTGATGAAACCTATGAGCCCCTCTTCATCCTGGCTGAGCCAGGGAGGTACGAGACGGTTGTGAGCGCGCTGGAGGAGAAGAGAACGAGGGAAGGGGAGGGGTCAGACGGGTCTCACGAGGTTGACGAGACCAGGACAATGGGTTCTTCTGAGGATAGCACGAATGCTGCCATTGGAGGGTGGCTTTCGCTGCACTGCTGCTATGCTTGGGTTGAGTGTGAGCAAGAGCTGTGCCTGGTCTACGCTTGGACAGACTCCCGGGGCGAGCTGTTGACAATTCGCGTCGTCAGACAGCGTGACTCTACGTCTTCCTGGACAAAAGTTGCAATCTCAAATCTGCTCGCACACGGCCTCCGTCTACATGAGCTGCTGATAAGAGGTGGCCAAGGTGGTCGTGGGTCGGCACCCTTGGTCATTGCCAGGCTTGGCTCCATATCCTCTGGGGAAATGCAAGGTACCTTCTCAGCCTCACGAACATAAGCTTGCAAAGCTGGGCCAGTCATCTCTTAGCACATATCTGGCTGGGGAAGCATATTCGGTGCAGTTTCGAATGCTGCTCTGTGTGTGGCTACTGATGGCCCTTGGGGTTCTACAGATTGGGAGGCGACAATTTCAGAAAAGCTCAGAGGCCTGGTCTATACCAGCTCTGTGACACCTCAGCCGCAGGCAAATCTAGATGGCTTGGAGGAGGTAGGTGAGGATTATCAAGGTGGTGTGACCAGCATCAGCCTGTTATCTCTCGAGCCTAGCACGGACCTGCAGCTAGTGCACACCACAGAGTCAACTGCGCCGGGTAAGCAAGCTTCGATGAAAATTAACAGACCTTTGGGTTGCTTAGCAGATCATGTACATCTTCTTTGAGGCACTTGCTGGAATGCGAGTCTGATTATTAAGGTCCTAGATGTATGCAACTTGAGATGGATTCACCTTTCCAGAAGTGTAAGCGGCAATTATCTCTTACGATTCGCAGGCACCAATGACAGCTCCACTCCGCAAGGTCTCGGGGCCAACACAAGCGCCGCCGCAGCAGCCATAGCAGTGGTTAAATCGCTGACAAACCAGCCTGCGTCATACCTTTTCGCACCCAAGGGCTTAACCACTTTCACATCAGAAGCGCAGGCAGAGGCATACGTGGTATCAGCCCTGCCTGCGTGTAAGAAATCAGAGTGGCCATCGACATTCCACTTCACGCTCGTTCTCCAGTATGAGAAGAGGGCCCAGACCTCAGCTGGCATGGCCAGTCGTGCAAGCAGAGACTGGCTGCCGCTTACTGCAGCTGAGTTGCATGGGCTGAGCTGGTTAAGCTGGCGTCGCCACACAGCGCTGCCAATACATGTCAGTGCCGTATATCGCTTCTGCCACTTGCTGAAGGTCCTCAACAATGGGAAAGCCTCACTGCCATTGCGGTCTGGCATGGGTGCTTCCTTTTGATCTGTATGGGCCGAACTTATTCGCAGTGCTCACTTACTGCGCTGCTTACTCACATTCTTTTATTCAATTAAAAGCCGTGGTCAACCAAAACGTCACGATACCTTGTTTCTGCTATCTTGTGTCATGTGACTATTCAGATTGTCTGTATGTACCTAGCCAGGCTGAGAAAGAATATATCGCGATGAATCCGGCTAGGCTGGCAGTCGCCCAAATGATCAAGCACCATGACCTAGGATTTGGGAGCTCAATCTGTCCATGTAGAGGAGGCGTCTGCATTGTAATTGGTCACGGTTGCGTTGCTGTAGTCCTCTACTCGGAGGCAATTGTCTCTGATGAGCATGACTAAGCAGAAGAGCAGATAGTGATCTTCTCTGAGGCAGCTTGGTGATCAGCTGTAGTGTCTTGGATGCGTGGTGTTATAAAAGAAGCATCTCTAATATTGGAGGCACCTGCAGTCAGCTGGTGACTGAGGCGTGTGCCGCATCATTCCATGAACAACAGCTTTGCAGGAGGGGTTGCATGCCTTGTTTGGCACATTGAATTGTCACGAGCTTCTTGATGAGCTTGTATTGCCAAGCTTTGTCATTGGCAAGCCACTAGGCCAGCTCATCATACTGTGACACAGTCTTGGCTAGGAATATCGCATAAAACTCGTGATCATTGCCTGTGTCCTTGTGGCAGAAGATCACAATGAATGTTTGTGCTGCTCTGAAGGGTCCTAATGTACAAACTTCCTGGCTTGGATGCTTCAGCGCATCTATGCCCTACACTCCTTAACCTCAATCCCAAGTAAAGCAGACTCTCCACCCAGACCTGCGTCATCAATCAACCTCTACTCTAAATCGGCAACCCATGCCCTAGACCTTCCCACATTTTTACAACTCTTCCCTGCTACTTCTGCTGCCCTGTCAAGACCAATGAGCTACTGCTACAGACCTAGATGGTAAGGGTAATGGCTTGTTCGCTGCCGCCTTGAGGCACAGAGAAGAATCTCTGGATTGTCTTTCCTTTGACTTGGATGTTGGCCCGATAGTCTCCAAAGAAGCCCCTGAATTTTACAGTGCCAACCGAGTCTGTAGTCGTCCAGACATGCGAGCTCCACTCTTTCCGTAACCTTACATATCTGGCACACAGGAGGTGTGAGGCACAGAGTGGCCATCAGATTGGAACGGACACAAGAGATTGCTCATTACTTAAAAGTAATGAGCAATGAGTCCCGATTGTCACTGACTGTGTGGGGTTGTGCTCACTTTTGGCCGACAGGGCGGTCATTGAAGTTGAGGTCGGTCAGGCATTTGTAGCACGCTGTGGTGCACTTGCTCTGGTCAAAGTAGGAGTAGACTGAGCACGGTACTCGAGCCACCTCCCACAGGACAATACCTGCTACGGAGGGATGCGAGAAAGCTTCCCGCATCACTGTCTCAAAGTAGGCGGCCTGCGTTTGTGGGTCTTCCTCATCAACATCCACCTCTGTGAACCAGATGGGAAGATTCAGGGTTGCCAGTGCATCAAGGTCGTGCTTGATGCGTACCTGCAGCACATGTGTCAACCACCTCTCTCAGCAGTCAGCTGTGGCGTTTCCATCGCATCATGGATTTACTGATTGCTGCTGCTGCTGATTGCTCTTGACTTCCACATAAGCACAGATCAAGCATTCAACCTAGGAGGTCAGCTTCAGATGATACTGCTAACAACCTCCTGCGGCTGCTTGAAGTGCGCCTCCACGCCGATGCCGTTCACCTGGGCCCCTTGAGCCTGCAAGCTGCGAATCTCCTGCTCACAAGAGACGCAGTACTTGCTGTCAATTTGCTACCCTGCTGTACATACTGAGGTCAAGTAATGTGATCGATGGGTGACTAAGATCTTGGCACAACGAAGCAGCCGTTCTTTCTGGAGATTGCTTACATCAATGTACAGCTCTGGCATTGCTCCTGGATCTCCACATTGCTCCACAACATTGTAGTCATTAACAAAGAGCTGCACACTGGAATCAAGTTGACGGGTCGTCCTGAACATCCAGGAGGCTATGCCGTTGCCCAGCCGCTGTGAGTAGAAGTTGCCGTGCAGCATCTCGTTGTTGACATCCCAGTGCTGAAATCGTCCTTTGTAATGTGAAACAACGCTTGTGAGGCGCCTCTGTACTGCCTCCAACAGCTGCGACGTTCCAAGGTTCTGCAGGTACACTTCTGGAGAGTCAGGGACCTACTAAGACACAGCCTTGACACCATGCAGCAGAGCAGGCCACATGCTCATAAGCTCATGGAAGAGGACAACCGGATTGCACTGATTGCACATCAAGAGCGAGTGACCCAGTGCAGACCCCAACTCGTGGACAAGCCGTATGCAAGTCAGAGCTGGAAAGTGATGACTGCCTTTACAGAGGAGTGGGGCAGCAAGCCTTGCGTTGTATGTCGCACCTGTACCCAATTCTGCACGTATTGTTGGACTTGCCAGAAAATGTTGTGTCCCCTTATCTTAATACTCTGGGAGTCGCAATATGCCGTCATGGCGTCAGCATCGGCATATGAAACCTGCCCTTGTACTTGCTCAGTGTAGTACCACTTGGCTTCATTCTCAAACACTGCCCAGTTGAAGCGCGCCTCATACCACTGCTTCGCCAAGAGTTTGCAGCCTTGTTCAGTCACCTTAGTCATTTGATGGTCAAGCAATTGACGCCGAGCGCTGTGTTGCCCACGATGAACCTCAGGTCCAATATTCAACAGTAGTTACAGAGTCTAACGGAAGCAAGCTCTAAGCACAGGAGCAAGGTGCTCACTTTCTGAAACTGGTGACTGTGAAGAATGGCTGCCGGCATCGCTGCCCCAAATGGGAAGAGCGACTTGATCTGATCAATGATAACAGTGGCCTTGACTGGTCGCCCCTGCTTGTTCTTCACAGTGACAGCGATGGGCCTCTGACGGTACTGGCATTGCAAGTTCCGGAAGTCAAAGTCAACAGGAGCAATTAGTGGAGGTCTGCAGCTTGGAGCGACAGTCAGCCATGTAGGAGCTAGTTGACTCAATCAATGACGACCCCACCCCGTTAGGACCGATAAATCAGAGTCAGCTAGACGGGTTCCAGGAGAGATCAGGGTTGACTTACAGCTGCTATGTTCTGCCTCTGCTGTATGCGCCTTGAATACGGGTCAAGGGCATGCAGGGTAAAGCTGTCCACCCAGATGTCGGTTCCGGCAGGCGGCCCTTCAAAGTAAACCGTGCCGCTCCCGCTGAAGGGGAGCGTGAACCCTCCCAAAAGCTTCGTCCAGCATCCAGCCTTGGCGATAGCCGTCCCGAGGCACAGGTAGCCTCCATTTCCAGTCGCTAGCGTGGCCTTGAGGTAGGCATTGGGCCCGCCTCCAAGCCTCACCCAGGCCACTACCTCATACGGCTGTCCACTCTCGATTCCGTTGATGTTCTGATGCAAGGGGAGCACATAGGAAGAACAAACGCCTGAGTTGCCTGCTGGCTGTATGTGCGGATAATGAGCACTAAGCTGGGTGCTGTAGCTGCCTTTCCAGGCGTGCAGGATGCAAGACAGCAGAGCAATAGGATCCAGGCAACCAGATTGGCATCAGTGGCATGTTGTCTCTGCAGAGCGGCATGTTGTTTCTGCATCTTTCTCTGCATTGGGCCATAACCTGGGCGGGGCCACCGCTCGTCTCCCCGCGGGACGCAACGAGGAACTTGTTGCCCGACTCGGACCCCACGCGCAACTTGCACTGGTTGAAGCAGGACCAGCCGCTCGTCCCAGCTTGCGCATCTGGGTTCTGGATGAGATTCCCCTGGTAGACGGGTGGGTCGGGATTGCTCTGGCACTGCCAACAACCACCAGAGGCCAGCGATTCAGCTCGAGTTCCCCACCAATTGCTACCAAGTGGGCTGCAAGGCCATAGCAGCAACTATCGGCGTGACTGCGCGACGTGGTAGGCTCGAGAAGAGTTTCGCCCTCAGCTTGCAGCTCGAAGTGCAGCTCCAGCTGCAGGGGACCAGTTGTATTGCCTGCACGGATCGGCCCAGATCGTCCAAGGAGTTGACAGAGCCCACAGCTCAGGGCTCGACGGCAAGGTAATGGAGACTCATGGCAACGACGTACGAATGCGATGGCATTGAGGCCTCCAGGTGCGGAGCGGAGGCTCCTGCGGTCCACATGGACGTCCTCGGTGCCGTTGTGCCAGTCGGGGTCCCACTCGTCGCTCAGCTGCAGGAATGACGCCGTGTGATTCAGCCGGTCGTAGCGCTCCTGCCAGCCGGCCCTCTCGTGCGAGCTGGCCGCCGCCCACTCGTGCGCTGCTCGCGAACAACACACAGGACGGGGGCACACCTCAGAGACCGGCAGCGCCACATTGCGCCTGTGGGCTGTCAGTGCCGCCAGGCGAGCCATAGCGTCGCAGCCAGCGCTATGGGTGCCCTCGTGGGGCTAGCGGCAATCGGGTGGGGAGGCAATGCAGGCATTGCGGAGGCGCGCGAGGCGGAGCCGCGTGCGGTGGTAGAGACAGCAGGGCGGAGCTCGCCGCGCTGTCCTCGACCGGCCCTCCGGTGTTGTCCAGGGCGGCTTCAGCGCGAGGCGACGCCGCCCCCGAGCTGGCGCGGGCCCGGCCGATCGGCTCCGCGGCCCGACTGGGAGCCCCTGGTGGAGAATGCCGAGCCGGGGCCGCGAGCCCCCTCGGCCGGGCGCGATCGGGCGCCGCTTGCGCCGGC
>WELB01000054.1:447603-461175 GCA_009602725.1 Spirogloea muscicola
GGGGCTGGCGCGGCGGCGCCCGTGACAGCGCCATGGCGAGGCCGCCGCGGGCGCCGCCACGCTGCGCGGAGGACGCGGACCCCGCGGCGAGCGCCCGCCGGCAGCTGTTCCACGCCCGCAAGCTCCTGCGCCACGTCCTCGCCCGCTTAGCTCTGCCCTCTCGGAGCCTCCGGCCGAGGCGGGGCGGCCGTGGTGGCGCTGGACGCGCATGCGCCAGTGGCCCTCCCTGGCCATGTCGGAGGCCTGCGCTCTGACGTCGAGCGGTGTGGTAGTGCTGCAGGCGCTCAAGAGGGCCAAGCAGTTCGAGGTGCGCAAGCTCTGCCGGCGCCTCCGCCATGCCGAGGAGCTCGAGCGCGCCGCCGCAGCACTCGCGGAGGAGAGCGCCGCGGCAGCCTCTGCCGCTCCCAAGCCCCGCAAAGGCAGCACCGCATCGCTGGCACTCAAGCTTGGCGCCCTCAAGGTGCGCCGCGCACCACTCTGCCCGCTTTGTGGGTACATCGCGCGCTTCTCCAGCGCTCACGAGTCGCCCCAAATCACCCATCTGAGACGTTTTTGGTCATGGCTGCCTCCTGCTCTGGCAGGCGGTGCCCCTCGAGGAGGCTGTGCACCGTGTGCAAGTTGCGCTGGACGCTGAGAGAGGTCCGGTCAGCGCGGCCAAAGCCTCGCGCCAGGGGGCCGCTGAAGACAGGCCCGCGGCGACGGCGGAGGCGGAGTGGGCCCTGCGGCGCCTGCAGTCAGCCCAGTGTGTCCAGGACGTGGTGCACCGCATGGAGGCGGACGCGCGAGCCGTCACAGCTGCGGCAGCGGAAGCTGAGCAGAAGGGGGCCGAGTCTGGCAAGGAGGAGCATATCTCGGAGCGAGGCGCTGCTGGCCTTACTGAAGCTGGGCCTGGTGGCCTGGTCGTGCCCGAAGACACTGAGCACCGCAAGGTCCGACAGAGGAGAGGGCCAGGCAAGGGCCAAGATCTGCATGTGCGGGCTCGAGGCAGTGGAAGTCGCCCTCCCGTTGCACGCCAGCAGCTCGCTGGCTCGCATAAGAGGTCTCTCGAGGCCGCGGTGAGCTATTTGCAGATGACTGCACTTCTGCGCTGACCCGCTGGTCATGACTGGGCATAGGGGTGTGATGCGGGAGGCCGCTCTGGCTCATGGCGAGGCAAAGTACTGACACAATTGGTCACCATCCAGGACGGAGCGGGATCAAGGCTTGCCCCCAAGGCGCGCGACCCGGTGGTTGGTAAGGCGCGCAAGGCCGGCAGCAGACCACTGCTGTCTAGAGCTGGAAATCGCATGGGCCAGAGAGAGCGGCGAAGGTGAGGACAATGGCGCCCTCGCTGCTCAGAGGGCCAACCTCTTCTTCAGTGGAAAGAAGCCTGCTAATCTAATTGCTGCCTTGACGGCGAACAGCAGTCTTCGACTGTGCTCAGTGCCCTCTTCACAAATAGCCGGCAGCCGGAGCACGTTGCTGATGCGTTATCTGCTCGCTGCTTACCAGGCTGGCTCAGCTGCAGGCTACTGGGGCTGCCAGGGTCACAGGCTGGGGCAGGAGTGCAGGTAGTAGCCGAGATGGCAAAAGGTCAGGACACGGGCATGGACAGTGGGATGCGGTAAAGGGCCCTGGCGGCAGAGCGGTTGGCAAGGCCAAGTCGTCCTCGCAGAGGAGCCTTGCAGCGGTCAAGAGCTCAGGCGGCCACTCAGCGGCGCCCTCAGAGAAGCTTCACCCGTCCTGGGCGGCCAAGGCTGCCCAGGCCAAGCTTTTGGCAACGGCGGGCAGCGGTCGCAAGACTGTCTTTGTGGATGACAATGACTGATATCATGGTTTATCATGGTTGCGGGGGCGGCCACGGCGACGGCAGCCCCACCAGCGTCGCAGCAGGGTCAGGGAAGCTGCAGCGGCAGCGGCAGCGGCGGCAGTGGCGGCGGTGGCGGCGGCTTTGGCCGGCACGGCGACGGCGGCGGCGCGCACCACCACCTCAGCAAGGCGTCGTTCCTGACGCTCGACCTGCGGCCGCTGGACCCCGACAAGCTGTCGCTCGGCCTCAGCACGTGGTCGCAGAGCCTGAGCAACAGCGGCGGGGGGTCGTCGTCACCCAGCAAGAGCGCCGCCAAGGACATGTCCGCGCCCTCCTCGCTGCTCACCTACCAGCAGCACGACATGACCGTCGCCGCCGTCGCCGCTGCCGGCGGCCTTCCTTGGGAGCACCTCCGAGAGCTGCGGCTGCCACAGCCGCCACTGCCGCCGCCGCCGCCGCCGCCTCGTCGCTGCCGGTGTTTGGGATGGCGGCACTTGGCAGCAGCCCCTCGAGCAGCCCCCAGGCAGAGGGAGCGCAGCGGCTTCAGCTCTTGCCCACCCACCCGGGCATCGCGGGCGAGGGCAGACTGCCGTCGTTCCTCGGCCACTTGACGTTGCCCAAGCTCGAGGAGGGGAATGCCGTCGGCGACCAACCTCATACTCCGGCGCCCTCCAGTGCTGCTGGGCACGTAGCTGCCATTGGGACCGTCACCAGCCCCGCAGGCACATCAACGACGTCAGCCAGGTGTGTGTGCTGGCAAGCGTGTGCTTTTGCAGCGCAGCACTGCTCGTGCCCACAAGCTCATGCACCAGCATGTGCTCAGGCTCCCAGCTAGCGTGCGGCTGGCAGGGACGAGCCGGAGGCCAGCGGCGAGGAGGATGGCGACGGCGAGGACGAGGGCGGCAGCGCGGCGGCATTCCGCAAGAAGCTGCGGCTCACCAAGGACCAGTTTGCGGTGCTGGAAGACATCTTCCAGAAGCACCAGCGATTGACGCCCAAGCACGAGGGCGCGCTCGCCGCCCAGCTCGGTGTTCGCATCAGGCAGGTCGAGGTCTGGTTCCAGGTATGGGCGACCCTTCTTGCCACCTCTCTCCATCCTTGGCGAGCCGCATACGTGGGGGGGTGTGACGCTCTTCTGGCAATATCGTTCTGTGTTCAAAGATCACCGGTTGGCAGCACTGCTGAGACAATGTTGCAACTCAAATCCAATGCTGCCAGAGCAACGGTCTCTGCTGGCTGCTCGATTTGCAGAACCGACGTGCACGCACGAAGGTGAAGCAGACTGAGGCTGACCGCGAGGCGCTGTGGCAGCACTGTGAGGCGCTGATGGCTGAGAATCGGCAATTGCAGAACCTACTCGAGGTGGGCACAGATTGCTCGCCTCCTAGGCACGTTGCGCTTTGTGCAGCATGTGTTACTGGGTGAGCCGCTCCGGTTGGGCAGGTTGACAGCCGAAGCTGATGATTGCTCTCTCTCTGCTGGGGTGCGGCCTCCTCTCAGGAGGCGCGGCAGCAGGCCTTGCCACAGCTGCTGCCGCAGCAGCCGCCAGCTACAGTGCAGCATCAAGTGATGATCACCCTGTGCCCGTCCTGCCAGCATCTTGGGCAGGCTAGTGAGCTGGGACCCCTTGCTGGTGCAACTGCCGCTACAGTGCCGGCACTTATGCCTGCCAACCATGGGCCACCGTCCACACCCTTGCGCCTCTTGCCGCCTTCACCCCCACCTCAGCGATGACTAGCAGCCGAGCGTTCTGAAGTCTGTAGCTCACTTTGGTCGACTGGCGGCAGCACTTGTGAGCTATACCTACTTTCAGGACTCACGGAGCACCGAGTGTCTGCAGCAAGCTGTGCTGACTGCTTTTGACCTGCCGGACAAGGCAGGTCCTGCCCGAAAGAGGAGCAGATGATGCATGACAGGAGCTTGGCGCTGCACACAATGCTGCCAGAAAATGCGATGCATGTGCCACCTCCGGAAGGATGGCTCTGGTGCTCTTGTCAGCGCCAGCCTCTTCCTTGTGGGTGGTGGCCAGGGCATCGTGCATCAAGTCACTCTAAGTAGGATATAAGATGAACTGCACTCGCCAGCCAATGACTGCAGGCGAGGGCCTCAGCGGCACTTGGTGCCATATGGGGCTGCTTAGTGTGGGTCTGTGTTAGTCCAGGGGAGCACATTGTTATTGTTGACGCGCTATTACACGCGTGGCTTACTTAAGCAGGTATACCATGACAGATGCAGCGAGGCAGCTTATCAATTGGAGGACTGCACCTTGTTTGTTGTGCGACCATGCTGCCGCTGAATCTCTGGTCGCTCAACAGCTGCTCCTGCGCCAATTGCATGACCTGTCAATTACTGCAGACGATCGCCTTTCATTTGCTCATTCCACGACCTTTGCAACTATCCAGTGTAGATCGGGCCTTGTGGTTGAAATTGATAAGTGTCCACGGCCATGAATGGCAAGCATAGAAAGTATCACATATGGCGCAGAGACATGAAACTTTCATCCCAGAGAATCTCAAGCTTTTACGAAGTCCTAGTTTGCTGTTATTTTTACTTGTAGGAGAGACTGACACTTGGAACTGAAGCGCAGCTTCTTAGCCATCAACCAGTCTCAATTGCCCTCCATTCCTGACATGCAGACTGATCGATTTGTTATCAAGATTGTCAAAACACCACCTTGTGGATAGCCGTAGATGCGTCAATGCACCATGAGGTGGACTGCCATGCTTGTGAATCTAAATACTGCAAAGGTTGCAAGCACCTTCGCAGTGTAGAAACTGGGCTTTCGACACTGTACACAGTAAGTATCCGCGCATACACATTGGAACCCTGGCAAATCCGTAATGACTGTGCCTGTAGGGTGACATCTTCAGTGTGCCAGGTGATGATGCCCCTGGGAGTTCACAGCCTGGAGTATGTGAGGGTGCAGGTGCAGCACAACTAGAGCAATAGCATGGCAAAGTCCTTCAGACTGAATCAGACACGCTGCATGTGCTCTGCAGCACAAAGGGCTGCCATGGTGAATGTTCTGGTCCCGCCAGAGGACTTGAGGTGTGACACGATGGCACCAGCAGCCTCATAACCAGAGCTCAAACTGCTGCCAACTGCCAAACCTCCCCTGTGGTCACCTAAGATGTGACACAGGTCACACAGATGACCCTGAATTATTACACATGTAAGTCTCTTGGAACACCTGAGAGAGAAGGCGCGCGGGGCGCATGAAATGAATGGGGGAGGCCAATGCAAGCCAATACATTGTGCAGGCAATGTCTAGTGCAAACTAAACAAGGCTACATTATACCTAAAGTAAGGTGCCTAGGGTGACATCAGTACCCACGGGTGAGCACAAACAAATCTGACAAGCTAATTTGGGGAGCTGGAGCGCCGCCACACGAAAGCCGGAGGCCTGACTTAGAGCGCGCCCTGCACGATGATGAAGAGCCAATGCTTGCGAGTGCTGCAAACTAAGCGAGAGCCGCACTCTGTAATATGCAACTAAGGCCTGCGGAATGCTGGAGTGGCCCAAGCTGCCCCCCCGACTTCGACGACGCGCATCAACCAACCGGGCCAGATGCTGGATTAGGGAGGACCATTTTACGCCGTAGCCTCCGTAGATATCCATGGCACACGGATAAAGATGGTCCCCTCGGGGATTAACCTGGTAGTGCCTGGAGTCAGGTGCAAGCAGACGTGGAGAGAACCGGGCGCATTGAACCGTTCGATCGCGTGCATCCGGCGGCAGGGCTGGCCGATCGGATGTGAGGTCCGAGCCGAGGGAGGGGGCCACTTCATTGCGCGGAGCGCGGCGAGGGGAGGGAGGCGGGGAGGAGGGAGGTTGGGAGGAAGAGCAGCAGGGCCAGACAACTGCAACAGCCATTCCGGCTACGCCGCCGCCGCCGCCCCGCCGCCGCCGCCGCCGCCGCCGCCGCCGCAGGAGAAGCNACTCCTTCCTACCACTCCAGATTCCTATGACGGAGTGAAGTAGACTTGATAAAAATACTCGTTTGTTGTCAGACGCATTTGACCGTCCCCTCTCCAGTCCAATTGTGTTGAACAACCGTTGCATCTCTTTGATGTCCCCCGAGCGTCCTTGCTCAGTTTCCTCCAACTGAGCAAGGACGCATTGGTGGACAGAACCAACGCACCTCCTGCAAAGAGATGCAACGGTTGTTCAACACAATTGGACTGGCGAGGGGATGGTCAAATGCGTCTGACGACGAACAAGTATTTTTATCAAGTCTACTGTACACCTTGTTACAAGAGAAACGTAAACGATAAGGTAGATATCTCTGCTTTCCAAACAATTCTCTGCTAACAGTCTTAGATTAATTTCTAACCTGAAGATCTTTCTTTCTGCCTTCCATTTCACTTCAGATCTTCTCAGGGGGTGAATGTTTGGGTGAGTTTATGGTAAAGTCTCAGACGAAGTACTAAATCTGATCTCTGTGTGTTCTTCTCTCTCTGTGATTGTCTTCAGTGTCAGGAGTCTCGAAGAATTTATCAGAGGAGATTTCATCTTCAGATATCTAAGGCGCCCCGCAGCGGCAGCCTCGCTTCGTGGCCGCTCTCAATGGCGGCCGCGGTGGCCGCGCAGCAGCAGAATGACGCCGTCGCCAATGGCGGCGCGCCAGCCGCAGCCGCCGGCCGCGTCCAGCTACTCTCGACTCAAGGCCATGTCGGCATAACATCTTCTCCTCCTCCTCCTCACCATGATCATCGTGAACACCTTCCTACCACTCCAGATTCCTATGACGGAGTGAAGTAGACTTGATGAAAATACTTGTTCGTTGTCAGACGCATTTGACCATCCCCTCTCCAGTCCATTTGTGTTGAACAACCGTTGCATCTCTTTGCAGGAGGTGCGTTGGTGATGTCCCCCAAGCGTCCTTGCTCAGTTTTCTCCAACTGAGCAAGGACGCATTGGTGGACATCACCAACGCACCTCCTGCAAAGAGATGCAACGGTTGTTCAACACAAATGGACTGGAGAGGGGATGGTCAAATGCGTCTGACAACGAACAAGTATTTTTATCAAGTCTACTGTACACCTTGTCACAAGAGAAACGTAAATGATAAGGTAGATATCTCTGCTTTCTAAACAATTCTCTGCTAACAGTCTTAGATTAATTTCTAACCTGTAGATCAGAGGAGACTTCATCTTCAGAAATCTAAGGCGCCCCGCAACGGCGGCCTCGCTTCATGGCCGCTCTCAATGGCGGCCGCGGTGGCCGCGCAGCAGCAGAATGGCGCCGTCGCCAGTGGCGGCGCGCCAGCCGCAGCCGCCGGCGGCGTCCAGCTACTCTCGACTCAAGGCCATGTCGGCATAACGTCTTCTCCTCCTCCTCCTCACCATGATCATCATGAACACCTTCCTACCACTCCAGATTCCTATGACGGAGTGAAGTAGACTTGATGAAAATACTTGTTCATTGTCAGACGCATTTGACCATCCCCTCTCCAGTCCATTTGTGTTGAACAACCGTTGCATCTCTTTGCAGGAGGCGCGTTGGTGATGTCCCCCAATGCGTCCTTGCTCATTCTCCTCCAATTCTTGGCCCCAAGCGTAGTCAACTTCACTCCAAGATTTGGAGGAAATTGAGCAAGGACGCATTGGGGGACATCACCAATGCACCTCCTGCAAAGAGATGCAACGGTTGTTCAACACAAAAGGACTGGAGAGGGGATGGTCAAATGCGTCTGACAACGAACGAGTATTTTTGTCAAGTCTACTGTACACCTTGTCACAAGAGAAACGTAAACGATAAGGTAGACATTTTTGCTTTTTAAACAATTCTCTGCTAACAGTAACTTTGATTAGATTCTAACCTAAGTTCTTTCTTTCTGCCTTTCATTTCACTTCAAATTTTCTCAGGGGGTGAATATTTGAGTGAGCTTATGGTAAAATCTCAGACGAAGTACTAATTTTGATCTCTGTGTATTCTTCTCTCTCTGTGATTGTCTTCAGTTTCAGGAGTCTTGAAGAATTTATCAGAGGAGACTTCATCTTCAGAAATCAAGGCGTTGGCTGAGTTGATGGCCAAGGAAATGGAAGTTATGAGATATCAAGGAGTTACTGCTAGCTGGACAGAGTCAGAGATTGAAGCTAGAGCAACTGAACTACTTGTTCAGGAGCCTTTAGCTTTACTTATGAAGCCTACTCTTGCTGGAGCGTTCTATATATCCATTTTGCTCGCCAGGACAGAGCTTTGATTGAAAGAACTGCCTTCTTGACCGAAAGAAGTGGACACAAAGGTGCGACATCATCTAGACTAATCTCAAGGAAGTCCAACTTAGACTTATTAGGCCAGTAGATCTTTGGAGTAGTGGATGGAAATATAAGGTTTTGTTGGAGGATGGAAATTATGTCAATATTATTGACTCAGACAAACGTCTTCATCAAGAAACCTTCTTAAAACTCGAACTAAGTCGTCAACTTCACCGAAAGTGTGGGGGAGCTGCAGTTAGTCAGGATGCTAGACATATGATATATGGAGAATACATGATTTATAACCCAAATGGTCATGTGCCCTTCATCCTCATTCCTTCATCATTCCTACTGTTCACAAGTGTAACCATCTCAATTACTATATGGTCATTTTTTCTATTCACAAGTATACTTTTCTCAATCGCTACATGCTCATTTCTACTGTTCACAAGTATACATCATAATTGCTCAATCGTCATTCCTACTGGTACCAGTACAATCTTCTCAATTGCTACAAATTAAAGCAAAAACCTATAATCTAGAATGCAGTTGGTGCCTGGCAAGGATAAGCTGTGCCTAGGCAGCGCACCTGTACTAGAGAATGTTAACCATCGATATGAAGCCCAAAGACGCAGCTTTTATCATAGAGTTGTTCCCGATTCAATGCAGTGTAACCCATGTACTCCAAGAGGTTGCTCCATGCATCTGCAGAGGGCAGAATCATTTACCCACTTTGCATACATTTAAGCGGGAGCTAGATTTGCACACAACAGTAAACAAGGGATCTTGTCAACAGATAACACATGCTGAGGAATACAGAAGGAGCTTGCCATACCTGCGTACATGTCCTGTAAGTAATACAAGATGGATATGCCGTCCTCATTTTCTTCATTCAGCTGGTGGCGATGTACATAACATCCTCGGAGTAATACGGAATTAACACTGAGAAGGCTAGCATCTGTCGAGGCCTAGGCATGTCCATAAATAACGGATTTGTGAAGAATGCTTTCGCCGACGTCCTTCAAATTTGATGGCACATCCATCACACTCTCTGACAGTCAAAAGCAGGTGAAACCGCTTCATCTGCACACAACGCTCTAGAAATTGGTCAGCCACATATGCTGTATTGAAGTATTACTGGTGCCCTCTGCTCTGCCTCTTACTTTTGGAACAAGAATAGTAGATAGTAGATAGTAGATACCGTGTTCATCTGCATCACTTTGCACGTCTGCCAAAGTCAAGGAAGCACCTGCTCTGCCCATGCCTCAGCGGCAGGAGGAGGAACAATGCTGGGCGGGGCTGCGTTGTGGCAAAGAAAATGACCGTTTGCCTCTTGGCGAGAGGACCATTTCCTGCCTCCAACGCCTCCCTGTAGGAAGAATGGACAATTGCAAGTGGTAAGAGGAGCTTGTCATGTGCTCGTCATCACATTCCACGACTAGTATGGCTAGCTAGATCAGCAGAATGTCTCGCCATGTCCACTGTTTGCAGCAGGAGAGGGCACCACAGCACCTGGTGCTGGTAGTCATCACATCACGGGCGACAGTATCAAACATGTCCTGCAGAAGCCTGACAACCATTCCGCGCTTTGATGGATCGGCTTGCATCTGCCACCACACCAACAAACAAGTTGCCTTCAGAGGGGCGCAATGATCTGCTACTCCGTGCAGTGAGGGCGGGTCCAAAGGAGCAATATCAGTGGGCGAGAGCCAATCTTACCAGGAGCGTCACCATTTCAACCGTTTGCTTCAGCAGACTGCATCTGAACTTTGCTTAGCTCCTGCTGCTACTCTGACTTGCCAACAGGTACTAAGCGTGCAAGTCGACTGGTGGCTGTGGTCCTGTGGCTTACAAAGCAGGACTGCCATGGAGAATCACCACAGGACTCTCACAATTTAATACTGAAAGTTTCCAAAAGAGATGCATTGGCATTGCTACTGGCGTTGTGTTTAAGGGAGTTGTGTTAAGGGGTTTGCAGACAACCTATCTAGCCCCACAAATACAACTCAGTTGGCCGTTTGGCTGTTTTACAGTAGTGGCAGGTTAAGGTAAACCCTACACCTGGCACAAAACCACCTGTCATTGACAGAGTCACTGGATGCATGCAGCTAAGTTGCCCTTAGAAGACAGTGGACGGCACAGCATAAGTTTCTTGCTGCAGCACGACACACGCTCAAGTATTCAAGGTGAGAGGTATGGATGTCAGGTTGGTGGCAACAAACTCCGGAAGGAAGCAGGGGCTTTACATAAAGCCCCTGCTTACAGACATTATTTGCAAGAGTGCCGACAAGAAGAAGAGAAGCTCATTATGGGGGCAGAGGATGTGACTGGCAAGATTGGCACTACTGCGTATACTGGGAGGAGAGGCGCCAGCAAGGTAAAAGGGGAAGCTAATTACACGCATCGATCAGCTCCTTATAGCCCCCAGGCGACAACTGCAGGGTACGTAGTCTGCTTGGATCTAGGACATGGCACGGAAGCCTGATGCAGTAAGAAAGGCAACCAACAAGAACACTGTGGCTCCATCAGGGGCTGCAAGGGCCGCAGTTGCAGAAGCTTTGCCACAAGAGAGAAGAGGAGCTCCTCCAAGGACAGTATCTGCAGAAGAGTGCCTGCAGGGAGAAGAAGAAATGGTTGGGCATGATTGCGCCAGACTATGACAAGTTATCTGTCAGGTCTCTGGAGATGGGCCCTCGACAAATAACAGCCTCTTTGGCGGTAAAAGCCTTGCTCCAGTCTGGGAGTGGGCCTCGTAGCCCGGCTCCATAGGGGCGCTGGGAGCGTGGCTGCGAGGCGGGAAACGAACAGGCCCGAGAAAGGGAGAAGGACAAGGTCAAGGGGAAAGGCGGACTGCAAGAGTGCACTCTGTTGGGTGGTAGAAAGAAGCTCTCGCAAAAAGCTGCACAGTGCACATCAAAAGAGGGGCCAAGCCGAGCCAGTATTGTTCAGGCAAGCACGGCTGCAAAAAAATGAGACTAGCGAAAGCCTAAGCTGAGAGGCGCTAAGCTAACAGGGCATAAGCACAGTTGCAAAAGGACTTGTGTATATTCGGCTGACATGGTCCAAGGGAAGGATTTCTACGAGAGCGATGGCTGTGAAAGGCCATCCCAGTGGCTGCTCCCAGTACAAAAGCAGCTCTATCAAAAAGGGATCAAGGGCTGTGAAAGCCCGTAAACGAGTGAACAAAATCCAAAAGAGAGAGAAGAGAAGAGGAAGATGTGCTCGCCCATTGAAAATAGGGGAGAACAGAAGCGGCCCTTGCGGGCGAGAGCTGTGAAAAGCCAGCCCACAATAGCATGAACAAGATCCTTAGCGTTTGCACTAGGAGAGGCACTATAATGACCACCCCCGGGGCGACCACTTCTTCCCATGCGCCATGGACATATACGGCGGCTATGGAACGAAGTGGTCTGCCCTCCTCCATCGCCTGGCACTGCATGTTGATGCCCGCCGACGTAGTCGGGCGGGTAGCTTAGGCCATTCTAGCGTCCCGCAAGCCATCATTGCATGCTATAGGATGAGGCTATCATTGAGTCTGCAGCGCTCTCAAGCACTCGCGTATCACCAGCGTGCTGGTCGTGCATTAGCCCAGGCTAATGGCTTCCGTGGTGGTGGTTTGGCTCCTCAGTATAGCTTGTCAGATATGCATGTGCTTACTCGGGGATATATAGTGTCCCCCTTAGCCAGCTCGTCACCCAGTTACCAGGACATTTGTAAGGCTAGAATTGGCCTCCCTTTCAATTTCATGCGCACCGCGCGCCTTCTCTCTCTTGCTATACAAGTGGCTACTACGAACGGGCAGCCACTCAGTCAGCCCTGGCCAGCATCCGCGAGGCAACAAGAGAAAGTACTCGCCCGTAGAGAAGAGGGGCTGGCAAAGCCAGCCCAAAAAAAGAATGGACGAAGTTCAAAGCCAAAGAAAGGCACAGGGCACAGCTCTTCCAACTTAAGGCAATGGCTGTGAGAGGACAAAGGAATGTACAGGACTAGAGGCGCGAGATTTTAAATTACTCTCCATGGCTTGCAAGTGGGCGCACAATAAACTCTGGTCAGCAAGCCCAAATTAGAATAACTAGATTGCGTCGCCCTGGCGGAGGCACATAGAGATGTAGCCTGCTTTGCTTCGTTTTGTGCTTGCTTTTCTTAGCGCTTCCCCTGGCCCCCTTCTCGTACTTTGTTCATTCATTTTTGGGCTGGCTTTTCCAGCCCCTATTCGCAATGGGCGAGCACTTTCTTTCTGATAGAGACGCTTCCAGTAGAGGGGAGCGATGGCTGTGAGTGGCCAGCCCAGTAAAAGCAAAGAAGGTGCTCGCCCATTAAGGAGGGCCGGATCCACCGGCTCCCCATGGAAGCGACGGGCGATGGCGTGGCGGGCGAGCTGGTTGAGCAACTCGAGCCACCGAAGGAGGGCCGGATCGCCAATGGGCATGTCTCCTGTCCTGCGTCCGCTCCTGGAGCTGCTGAAGAAGAAGGGGCACTCCCAATGGGGGCAAGAAGAAGGCTCGCCCATAGAGAAAGAGGGGCTGGCAAAGCCAGCCCAAAAGGAATGGACAATGTCCAAAGCCGAAGAATGAGATGGCGAGGAAGGACTCCTCAACTCGACCAATCACGACAACATACTAGGGAAGCTCAGAACCCGCGAGTGAGCAACATCAGGTCCGAGCAGCTCGAGGCAGGGAAGGAGGCACTCCGCCGACCCGGAGGCAGCGGCCAGAGCGCGTCCTGCGCGCGTGTGGACAGCGTGGGCAAGGGATCGCTGGAACGATACCGCCAAGCGCATGCGAAAGACCTGGGCGAGCGACCCGGCGGCGTTGAAGCCGGGCAGCGCCCCGGGCGGATCCGACCGCCGATCAATAGCCTGACGAGCAAGCCGCTGGAGGAGATCCAGCCAGCGGCTGCCGAAGGCCCCGTGAACATCTATCGCCAGGGCCGCGAACTCATCACCGACCGGGTGATCGGCATATTTGTTTTCTTTTGCCCGGGCTGCCAGGCTTACCGCATGCCCTGCAAACGACGCCGACCTGGTGGGGTTGCCGGAGTCGTAGCTGTCCGTTGTCACCACATCAGCGATGCGGGGGCCGCCGCCGGGCGGGATAGCGACCAGGTCGGCGCGTCGGGTGTGCGACCGGCCGTCCTCGCCCCGCAGGATGGGCATGACTGAGGACACTCCACCGCCAACTTGAAGCCCGCCTCTATGAACACCCCCTGCATACCATCGCGCAAAAGATCATGGGGAAGCGGTCCGCTCGCCTCCGTGGGCGCAACGGAGCAGAAGAAGTGGCACTCCCAATGGGGGCAAGGGCTACGAAAAGCCAGCCCAAAAAGAATTCACAAAGGTTCAGAGGGGCCTAAGAGCGGTGAGCAGCTACAAAGGGGCCTGAGGATGCAATGGTAAAACAGGGGGAGGATGGATCACTCAATAAGTACGAGTGAGGAGCCTCAGATCCGACAGACTAGCTGCCGGGAAGCTATCACCCTGACGAAAGCCAGAGCCCGCAGCGAGAGCATGGCCAGCTCGCAGATGCAGAGCGTGGGCCATGGACCGCTGCAGGGATACAGAGAGGCGCATCCGATATACCTGA
>WELB01000054.1:463508-486348 GCA_009602725.1 Spirogloea muscicola
CCGGCCCCGCCGGCTTCGGCGCCTGCATTGCGCCCTGCAGGCCTCGGTCGGCTCGGCCGCCGCGCGACCGTCGGCGACCTGCGGTTCACGGCGGCTGCGCCGGCAGGCGCTGGCTGCGCCCAGCACCTGCCCGGGCTGCGCCGTCGGCCTCCTCTGGACGCCCTTTCGGCCGCCGTCGCAGCCTGTGTCGGCCGAGGCGGCGACTGCGCAGCTCCATTATCAGGCGATGGCGGCGACCTACCGCTGGACGAGGTGCTGACCAGGGTGCGGCGGGCCGTCGGCAGCCCGCCGCCCGGCTGCGAAGTCTGCGGTGCGACTCGTGAAAGCCCTCTCCCGGTCTCTGCCATTGTGTCCACGGTTGCTGCCGGCGAGACCGCCCGGGGCTGTGGCAGCGTGGAGCTGAGAACCGCCATGGGGGCGCCGCTTTGCCGTGGGCCAGGCTCTCAGCTCCTCATGGGGATGGCCGGCCGCTGGACGCTCAGCTGGTGCCGTGACGCCACCAGCTTCTCGGAGCGCTTCGCCGGCACCGAGGCCAGCTACGACTGGGGCTTTGACGGCGGCGACACCGCCTGGGACGTGGACGCCGCCGGCCGCGTCAGCCTGCTCGAGCTCGACGACCGAGAGGTCTGTCACAGCGGCACCGCCTTGGTGGTTGTCCTGCCATGAGGCATCCGCAGGGCTTGCCTTCGCAGCGGCCCTCACGTCGCCCCTTTCGAGCAGCTGTGCATTCTCGCAGGCTGGCTGAGGACTGGCCTCTGGCTGACTCCTCCAGCGCTCGAGCGCCTGCACGTGGAGCTTGTGAGCTGCAAAGAAGCGGCGCAGCACCTTGGCCCTGCAGTCACAGAGGCACACTTGTGCTTGAGCGTCAGCCTCCGGAGCTGCCAGGTGAAGCTGCCGGCCCCAATCGTGTTAGAGCAAATGCAAGCAAAAGCTAAGGAAGTACGTCAGACATGGCAGTGTCCAACACAGTGGCAGCTGCATATCGAGTATTGCCTCCGCTGGCTGCACAGGTCTATATCTTGGTGTCTCCTCTTGGCCTTCAGCAAGTCCATTTCAGAGTGTGCATAAATGGTTCACAGGTTATTGCATACGTGGCGGTGGCCAGGAGCAGCTGGCTGCCCACCGACTTGGCGATCAAGGCCTATGGAGCTATCGACCGCTGGCAGCTCCACGATTGGCAGAAGCTGCTTGTAGGCTCTCTCCCTCTCGTTTTCTTGCTTCGAAGGGCGGCACACTTGCTCCAAACTTTAAATACCTTCTTAATTACAGCATACCAAGTGTCTTACAAGGTCAGGGGAAATGAGCTGCCGAGGGACCTGTGAGTGACCTGTTACACCTTGTGTCTTGAAGCCAGAGAGTGACTACCGCTTCCCTGCCACCGTGGCTCGAGATGCTGCGGGTGGAGGCCGGCAGCTCTACCAGCTCGACAAGGCCAGCAACTGCACGGAGCCTGAGCTCCCACACGCCATGTCGGCAGCAGAAGTCCTCAGAAGGGACACCAAGAGCGTCACCACCATGGTCTTTGATACGCAGGCATCTCCCAGTGTGGAGGTGTGTGTGCCTGCAAGCGCTGTCCTCTTTGAACAGCTCCTTCAAACAAGGCTTGTGTTGCTTGAAGATGTCCATGCAAGGCCACTGTCCTTCGTTTTCCTCCTGTAAGAGCTCCTTCAGTCTGCTTCTGGGTAAGCCCTCTTGGCTCCTCTGGCAGGTCTGCGTGGTCGCCAGTGGACACACCCTGGTGAAGCCCCTCCTGGATGGACTGGACGTCGGGTGAGCTCCGCCAAGCTTAGTATGCTTGTTTATGCTGGCCAGCCTGCTCTTGCTCCATGGCCTGGCTGATGCCAGTCCAAGTCAATGTGTGTGCTTTCTGAAGCCCTGGAGCTTCCTCTGATGCCATTGACAATTGCCTGAGCAGGTTCTTCATACTAGATACAGGTGCAAGTGGGCTGACCATCTGCCCAAGCAAGGTAAGCGGAAGGTCATCAGTGACACTCATAAGCAAGCCAGAATAAATGCTTTGAGGCAAACAGGGCAAGATCGCTTGTGCCGCCGCACAGGATGAGGCCTGTGAGTCAAGCAGACTCACTTCCTTTCCACTTTGTTGTGACTAGGCAGACGAGCTTGGCATGGGCAGATATGGGGAGGTGGCAGTGACAGGGGTTGAGGGCGAGGTGAGCCTCAACCTCAAGCACAAGGACTGCAAAGACATTGCCATTGCAGGCAAGTAGCATGTTGCACAGCTTCAGGTCACAGTTGTATGCCTGTGACTGATTGCTACATTTATCATGTCACTCATTACACACATCTGCCATTCCAGTTGAGCTGTTGCTTTCGCAGGGGTCGCGACTTCTGCTTGGGGCCACTGAGTATAAGTAACCCTGTCTATTTTGAGGCGAGTTGAAGCTCAGCCCCCAGAAGCTCAGCCCCCACCCTTACACCAATTTAGGAGGCCTTTCTCAGATTCTCCACCTCTGCTGCCTCAGCCTGCCTCATCAACTGATCTGACAAAAGTCCTGGACTCAAAAATCAGAAGCCCTGCACTTAAACTTGATCTAAACTTCTAGTTAGCACCCTGCACGCCCTGAAGTCACTGTGTGCCTGTGACAGGTCACATAGCACTCTTCATGTAGCTCACTAGAATTGTCTGTTGGATGTTACACTCAACAGCTTAGAGTCTACAGTACTAGATATCTTGGACCCCAGCTTTGCCCTGTGCTTTCTAAGTAAACAAGTAGTGGGTTGCAGGTCCCAATTGCTGGGGTTGTCAGGGGAGCCTCTGCGCCAGTGCTTGGCATCTGTGGCTTTGATGTGTTCAGGCAGTGTGTCATTGAGGTGCGCTCTGGTCATCTAGTGTGGAAATGAAAGGGCCACCTTGGATGAAACTGTAGATGTCAATCTTCTGCAGCTCATCTGGTCTGCTTGCAATCTGATGCTGAGCCCATGCTTTCACAATGCTGGGGACTCACAGCTCAAAGCGAAGGACGGAGTCATGATGATGTTTGCACAAGACAACTACAAGTCCTTGTTGACAGAGGTTCTTCCATGGCAGGTTTGTTTTACATAAGCATGCTGTCACATGGCTAGAGGTGTGTTTACATTTTCATTGTAGTAGGTCTTGAGCCACAATATTGGTGTCATTGATGAGCAGCTTTTCTGAGTAAATTGTGAGGTTGCGTGCACCTGATAAGCCAATTTATCGTGTTTGTGAAGAGCATGCACTTCATCAGCAACGTGCCGCACGTGAAGGTCACAATCCAAGCCGAGGAAGACGTGAGTGAAAGTGGAGCAGGCAGCTTGAGGAGAGAGGTTCTCCTTTTGCTGGACACAGGAGCCGGCGGAGTTGACGTCATTTTCCACCATCGGGCTGTCAAGCAACTCAATCTCCTGAATGGTGTAGCCGCACCAAGCAGCAGGGGGAGGATCAAAGGCATGGGAGGTGCAAGTGCCGGCCTCACTGTGAGTCTGCAGTTTGGAGTGTCGCTTGTCCTATGGCTCTATGCTAATGCTTCAAGTGCATATTCTCAAAGAAGCTCTTGGTGCAGCTTGATTGTCTCACAGAAAATGAGCACATATGCTTAGTATACTTCATTTCTTGCTGCTGTTTGCCACAAGCAGGCTGCCTCGCTTGTTGCACATCATATTCTCAGGCACAATCACGTCATGCAGTCACGTATGTGCCACTGCTGAACTGTCGTGCCACCAGGTCCAAGTGGGCCAGCTGAAAGAGCTCTGCGTTGGGGGAAAGGTGTTCAAAAACGCGAGAGCCTTGCTTTCTTTGAGCGAGAAGGGAGGTTTGGACTTGTCCGAGTACACAGCCGGCCTACTGTGTGGCGATATTCTGAGGGACTCGCTTGCTGTAATTGACTACCCTCGAAGAAGGTTTGCCTTGGCAACCCCAGCAGATGAGAGCTTGGCAGCGAGCTTGGGTTTGACCCTTCAGCCTTTGCCTGATGGCACCAAGACTTCTTTGAGCAATTCTTACCACTCAATTGATAGTTAGCTTCTTAGCTGCCATTGTTGGCAGGCTGTAGTGTGTCCAACAGAAGCCTGCCCTTGCCCTACTTTGAATGTGGTAGAAGAATCATTGCTGTATGGTGATGGTTCAATCTCTGCCGCGTTTGCTTTCTTCATCTAGACAAATTGCTTCTGCTTTCTTTCTTAGACGTGTGGGAGAGCAGAATATTATCTTTTTACCTCGCCTATGAGGTTTAACATTGTTTTGGACCTTCCATACCAGGCCTGGTAATAGACCAGCTGCACAAGCGCATTGTGGCAGTGCCGCTATGTTTCTCAAGGTGTCTTTCGCTCCTCCTCATCCTCCCTTTTTTAGGCTCCTTAACACCTTGTCCATTCCTTTTCACAACGCCTTCAGAATCAGCCCTGAAGCATTCCGGACGCTTCTCCAGCTGTTCCTGGGCCTGCCCCCGACCTGCCTAATTGGAGTGACTCAAAGTGAGTGCGGCTTCCGTGCGGAGGGTGGAGACCTTGCCACCCACATGCTGCGGTGTCCCACAGGCCCTGAGGTGGTTGGCGTCCACAATCTCCTACGGGACGCCCTGGCAGGCTTGATGCGCGACGCCGGCTACCGCGCCATCGTGGAAGTGAGCAATGTAATGCCCATCACCACGGATTCCCAGGGACGTCATCACCGTCGCACCCTGGACATTGTGGGTGTACAACCTGGCGGAGGCCCACGAGCCTTGGTTGACGTGGTGGTGACAGAGGCATACAAGAGTTCCGCTTCGACACATATTTCTGGCCACGCGGTGGGAGGTGCTGAGCAGAGAAAGCTCCGACACTACTCTGACTAACCCCGCAGCGATCATCTCCTACCGGCGGCCATCGACACATTCGGCTGCCTGGGCCCTCGCTTTCACACCTTGCTGGAGAAGATTGCAGGCTTGGGATATGCACGTCGTGAGGATATGCTTCCAGCTCAGCTGGGCATGCCGGCAGCCTTCTTGTCGTTCTTGCGACGTCGAGTATCAGTTTGTCTGCAGCGAGCTCAGGCTCATGCATTGCATCAAAAAGCTGGTCGAGCCTTAGCTGGTGGCTCTAGAGGTTGTCGAGTGCCGTCCGGTATTCGGGCATCAGTTAGTGACCTCTATGTGCTGACTCGTGGTTACTGAGCGCATCAGCTTAGCAGCAGGGTGACGTACATTTGTCAATGTGCTTACCTTTGTACTTGGCCACACATGGCCCTCCATCTCTTAATACACTCTCCTTTCAGTCTTTTGGGTTGGCCTCTTACAGCCACCAGTCAACTCCGAAAGCGCCGTTGTTCTTTACCCCCCACATCCCAAACCCTGACTTACCACATCCCAAACCCTTCATTCCGTTTGACTACTGGCTCGCTCGCCTCCGCTCCGGCCGTGCGCGCCTGCACTTGCAGCTTGCCCATCCCCAGCCTCCTGGCCGCCTCGCCTCTCAGCTGCCGCGGGCTGCGGGCCTGCCGATGCGGGCGTTGCTGCGGCTGTCGACGCTGCGCCGGCACTCGGCGCCTGCGCTCGCCGCGCTCGGCGCCCTGCAGTGGCCTCGGGCGCTCTCGGCCAAGGGCGGCGCCGCGGCGCCGCCGGCGGCCAAGGGCGCCAAGAAGGCGCGCGGGCCCTCCGGTGAGGCCTCTCCTACGCTGAGCTTGCCCTGCCCCTTGAAGTGCCCTCAGCCGGGGAGACGAGCCATGGAGCCTCGCTGAAGCCTAGGAGAGGCCTTCAGCCGTCCTCGTTCAGCAGGACCGTTTGCCGCATCCCCGTCGTTAGGCTGCGTCCACTGCTTCACAGTGATCTGACAATGCTGTTAGGACCACCACTACGCTGTTCAAGAGGGCGCGGCCTTATAGTCATCCCCTCGAAGGTGGTGTGCAAGTCGAGCTTGTGGTGAGAGCAGGGCAACCAGACCACGCCCCCACGTCAGCATGGTCTTCACATGCAGCCAATTGCGTAATTCCCTAATTCAGGTGTCTTGCATCTTGGGCTGATCGTACAGGGCCAGAGGCTTCCCTTGTGAGCAAGGAGCTGCGAGAAGCCTACGTGGTAGGAGCCAACATTCTCAAGGATGGCTCTGACCCACCAGTGCGACCAGACAGGTGGGGCTCTGATCTTGCCTCTTAGGCCTCAGAAGGGCGTGACGGCCTTGGCCTGTGGAACAATACTCATTGACTGAGATTGGACCCTAGATGGTGTTTCACTTGAAGGTTACTTCGCTTGCTTGATTACCTCACAGTGAGTATCCCGATTGGTTGTGGCACCTCCTGGACAAGCAAGCACCACTGAGCGAACTCAAGAGGAAGGATGTTGAAAAGCTGGACGAAAAGGAGGTGAGAATTTGTTTTAACAAGACTTACTAATCGGACACTGCTTGCTCAAGTATTGCTTGCATTGATTGCCTAAAAGGACCTGGTGCTCACGAATGCCCAAAGGCTGCGAGACTTCCTTGTACCTCCTCACACAATTGCGTTGCCTTCCAACTGACAGTATATGAGATTGGGGAAGTTAGACAACCGGAGAGACATTAAAGAGAAGAATGCCAGCAGGGCGAAGGGTTGATTTGTGTCTGTGAGCTCGCACGCCATGCGGGTCAGATTTAGCAAGAATGACACATACTTGACTAGCTGTGTCTGCAAATGACAGGAAGAGCTCCGCAAGGGAGTCTCCTATCTAGAATGCCACAAAAGCCCCTGCTCAGCATAGTGCTGAATGTTGGCCAGCACAATCTAGGAATCAAGTGATGCCCCATGCTAATATAAAATTGGCAATTGAGCCAACACATTAAATTGGCATAGGAATATCTACTCCTACAATCTGACAATTTTCTTGTGCGCTACAAAGAGATGCTGGCCATGTCAGTCTCTGTGTGTGTGAACCCGTGAGGGAGTTCGCGAAAGTCTTGCAGCTGGCGTAGAATGTTCTGACTGCGTGGAGAAGAGTAAAAGTTGGAGAATCGCCACTACCACAAGCAAGACGGTTGCCAGCCACCCAAGAAGTGTCCATGAGAGAGCATGCATGCTCATGATTTTGAAGAAGCCCCAGCCCGCAGTACAGAGTAGGAGCACTGCCCAGGCCACAGTTATCTGCATGTAGTCAGGGTTCCAGGCGTAAGTCAAGGCCAGTAGTCTTGGACCATTCCGACGGGCCAAGTCATTATTCAACTGTACAGCTGGACAGCATTGCGGGGTTGCAGCATCCCACACTCACCAGCAAGGCTGATGATGAACGACCTGAAGGACACAATTTGTCTTCTCCAAATGTGTTGTTGGCTTGATGTTCGTCTAAGAGGGCATCCTGCTTCCAGGACAGCCACTCTCAGCTTTACAGCCTGGAAAACTTTAGGTGACACAGCACACAACATCATACTACAAAGGGTACGACGGTACTTGACCTGCCATCAAGCAGCCATTGCTAAGTGCTACCAATGGCGAACGAAACTGCACACCTTCTCCCTGAAGGCTTCTTTGCACCAATCCGAAAGTTTGTCATCCTTTTCAGGAAGCTCACTCATCAGCACCCGCCGAACATGCACATGAAACTGGACTGAGTGACATTCAGTCAGTTCCTTATGGGTGCCATGTAAGATGTGCTTGAAAACTACGTCTATGCCAGCTTTTCTCATCCCTGACCTTTGTATCAACAGCTTGGGATGTCTGCGATCGATCCTACTAGCAGCATGTCATGGAGGAGTTGCTGAATCTCACCTTTGTCGGTCTTCTGTTCATCAACCCTCCAAAAGTGGGCAAAGGTGATTCCTTGGGTATAGCTACCGTTATGTCATACAACGCCGGCACAAATGACCTCAGGCCATTCACCGTGGCCACAAAGCCCTGCACGTGTGCAAGTCAACCAAACCAGGTTTAAGATGCTGTCAGATCCAGCTGAGTGCATACTAGCCCATTGCATTGGCAGTTGTCATCGCGGAGAAGACAGTGACTAGCAACTGTGGGGTGCTTAGCCTGAGCGTCATCACCTTGGTGCGTGGTACCAACACATTCCGGGGAACTGGAAGGCCAACTGAGGCCGCATACTCTTGTGCAGCCTCCAGTTTCTCTTGTGTAAACCGGGTCCCCTCAACAAACAATGCCATCCACATTGAACCAGGAAAGTTCCTGAATCTGTCATATCCTTTCTGCACATGTGCAGCTGTAAGAGTAAGAGTACAGAAGTATAGAGTAAAACCAGGAGTAAGAGTAAGAATATAGAATGAGAACAAAACGCCTCAGGCTTGGCAATTCATCTTGAGATAGTGAGGAGCTGCAGAGAGGCTAGAAAGCCTTCAGACCTTCAGCAAGGCCTCGTCCTTACTCCAATCACGGGCAAGGAACATGTACTCTGAGAACCACATGGACCAGCCAATAACCTGTTGCGGCAGTGCTGCGTTAGGGGAAAGGACAGAATAAGCCGAGCAATCACAGAGGAGCAAGCACAGAGGTCCTGAGCATGGGTAATGCAGGGCAACCAATTCTCTGCTGTCAAGAGCAGGAAGCAGGTCTGCATATATTACCGGCAGATATTGCACTGATTTCTTCATCAGGGCTCGAGTGCCTCCAAGACATCCTTTCCTCTGCCCCAATACAGCAAGATAACCCTGAATTGGCATGGTGAAAGGAGTAGCTTGACTTCTCATGGCACTTGGACAAAATTGCAATGAATTGTGCATGACCTGCAGTCCCCACCTTCGCTAGCACCCAACCAACAACCCAGTCGATATCACTCCGGTGATTGCAGATGAGCAATGCGTGCTCCTTTCCTGAATCTCGCACAGCAGCGCTTGTAAGATCTCTAAGAGAAGGTGCTACACTTGCTAGGACAAGCACTGAGTTGGACAATGTAGAAGGCCTCACCCATCATCTCGAAAGTGCCTGCATCAGCATAAACCCTCACCTGCAATCGCAAAGTAGTCGCTCAGTGAAAGTCCTGCTGGGAGAAGAGCAGCTGGTGCCCTTGCGACCAGTTCATTGAGAACCCAAGCCATGATCGGAACATACAAGCCCAGGCACAACATCATGGAAGAGAAGCCGAGACTGACCTCACTTCTTCCCCACCACTCAACCAGCCACACGAGCTGGGACCAAAAGGCATCAAGCAGCACCATGTTCACTTTCCGGTAAAGTTCGCGTGAGAATGGTAACATCACCAACATTGAGAGGAGCTGCTCATTTCAACAACAGGAAGCAATCTTCATCGTAAGCTGTGGTGCACACGGAGTCCATCACTCCTTGTACAGGACTTGCTTGACACACTGCACTGCTGCAGTGTCATGGGCTCGTATTCCGAAAAAGGATTACAATGTCATGCGACGTGGTTCATGGTTTTCTGCCTAGACCATTGCCTATGCTGCACCAAGTATCACTCATCTACCATGACGGTCAGGCGACTCAGTGTGAGCACTGTGGTGCTCTTACATGAGGGCCTCATAACCTGCATTGAGTGCAATGTATGTCTAGGCGTTACTTGACTCTTACAGCTTAATGCGGCTCTGTATACCACCTCTCAGCAGCACTGATATAAGTCCCAGGCTGGGCCATCCTACCTGGATGATGTTAACAAGGAGGCCACTGCAGAGGAACATGAGCCCAAGCGTGGCAATAACGACCATTGACACCACGTTCGCCATCCCCACAGCGGCCCAGGAGGACTTCCGAGCTGCGATCAACGTCGGAGGCCCCGGTCGCTAGCCACCGTGACGTCAAACCTGCTGAGACGCCTGCTGTGTGCCCTGAGGCGCATTGTGTCGGTCCAGTGCAGTGGTGCAACCGCGAGGAGGACCGTGGAGACTGCCGCTAGGTCGCCGCAAGCGCCTGGGCTCCAAGGCGGGCCGCCGAGAAGCGGCAACCGGAGCTCCGCCTAACGAGCTGGACCCCGTTCGAGGCAGCGCCACAAAACTGGCTGCTGCCGGAGCAGACTGTGGCCCGGGGCTCCTCAGTGGCCGCCTGAGCGCGCTGGCTCGTCAGGCGCGCCGCAGACTGTGGCGGCACAGGCCGCCTCGGCGGCAGCCGCCGCCGCTGGTTCAGCCGGCGCGGCAGGCGCGCGGGGCCGTGGCCGCCGCCGGGGACGGGACCCGTCGGCCCTTTACGTCGGCTCGGCGTGGCGCACCGACGATAGCGAAACAGCTCTTCCAACGTGAGGCAGTGGCTGTGAGAAGAGGTAAGGCGCGCGGTGCGCATGAAATGAAAATCTTATCTGACGTCTATCCGACGTCTATCCGCCTGCCACTTACTCTGACTTGCACTTACTGACTCGAGGTTACTGAGAGCCCCCCTTGCTGCCGTCTTAGCAATCAGTTTCTTGCGTTTTGCGCCATCCGGCCCCTCCCGACCTTGTACATTCGTTTGGGCTGGCCTCTCACAGCCACCAGTCAATTCGGAAGCGCTGCTCTTCGAAGGGGGGCGAGAGCTGTGAAAAAGAAGAAAGTGCTCGCCTGTTTGAGGATAGGGGCTGTGTAAAGCCAGCCCAGAAAGAGTGGGCAAGGTTCAAGGGGCCGAAAGGCGCCAAAATCAAACAGCTATGCAAGAGGCTACAGCGGTTAGGAGCTTAGTAACGCTTAGTAACCCCTAGTCAGCAGCCGCAAGTTGGAGTAACTTGCACACAGCGACTCAAGTAGCCACTGGGTGCTCAATATCCCCGTATGAGAGGCCAACCCGAAGGAATGTACAAGGTCTGAAAAGGGCCGGAAGGCGCAAAAAGCACAAAATTTCTGTCTGTGACTTCTGCGAGTGGGTGCTCAATTTCCTCTCAACAGCAAGTACAGATCAGAATGAGTAGAGGCCGTAAAGAGTCGCCATGTCAATGAACCGGTGGTTCCCAATAATGGCAGCGGCCAACTTCCCCAACACCATAATTGCTCAACGAGATAGAGGAGAGGCAGCTCTCCCTCGCTTTGGCCTTGTTCTCATTGATCATGAGCAGTGTGCCTTCCCCGTTCCCTTAGCTCGCTTCTAGAACTTCGCTCAGTGTATCGCCGTTGCCCTTAGCATGAATGGTGGTATGGCTCAGCTTGGCCTCCCCTTTCATCCAAGTGCTTAGCGGACCTTCTCTCTTCCTAGCGTGGTCGTCACCCCCCGAAGCGGTGGGTCTCGCCTGCTCCAGACGTTGTGTATATAGCTGGAGCACCCACGTCAACTGTGCCTGGCTAGTCAACAACCAGCACGAAGTGCAACAAGGAGAGGTATCACAAGGACCACCCTCGAGGAGACAAACTTCTACCCATGCGTTATGGACGTTCACGGTGGCTACCGTGAAAATCGATCCTCCTTCCTCCAGCATCTGGTCCAGCTGATTGACGCGCGTCGCCGCAGTCGCGGGGGCAGCTTGGGGCACATTAGCATTGCACAGGCATTAATTGCATGTAACAGAATGCGGCTTTCGGTAAGATTGAAGCGATCCCAAGCTCTGGCTATTTCTCAGAGTGCTGGGCGCGCTTAAGTTAGGCCACTTGCTTCCGTGGCGGTGCTCCGGCTCCCAAATTAGCTTGTTGATTTTGTCTGCGGCGCGCCTTTCCCCGGGTGCCGCACCGTAGGCTGCAGGCCTCCTGTCACACCACTGCCAGTCTAGCGCAGGCCCAGCCTCTCCCAGGCCGTCGGGCGCGGCGGCGCGGCGGCGCAGCGGCTGTTTCCGGCGCAATGGCCACCCCCGACTTCACCTTGCCATGTAGTGACCCTGCGGCGACCTTGATCAGCGTTACCGCCGGCCTGCAGGATGTCACGGTCGCATTGCAGGAGATCGTGTATGTAACAGTTCAGCTGGTGACATCGAGGGCAGTAATTGACCTGCATCCGCCAAGTGCCACTGAAAAGCGGGAAGTCGCCCTCCACCACAGTGAAGGCAATGTCCCGTTGTCGCCCTGCATCAGGCAGCTCGACCTCCACACCTTCCTGCACGTCCACCGTTACTGCCGCCCCGAATTTTATGCCAAGTGCCACCTCCTGCTCCCCTACCTGGCCAGATCATACAGCAGCAGCATCGTCAGGCAGTCAGCAGTCATTTCTACCCAAATTGTGCAGAAACGCTTGAGGAGCACGTCTGGATGCAGTCTGCTGCATGTCATAAATGCCCACCTAACCTGCATGAGGCGGGCGCCCGTGGGAAGGACTTCCACGACCTCGTTGACAGTAAGGGATGGGATGAACTCGGCCAGGTGAGCATAGTCTGTCAGCGAGTCCCAGATGGCCTCAATTGGGGCGCCCACGCGAATGCTCGCACTCACTCGTCTCGTGTTCCGACCAATCTTCTCCGCCTTCACTGACCACACCGGAAACAAATCAGGTAGGCTTGCGTAATCACAGACCCTCAATGACATGAGCAGAGTACATGTTCCTCAGCGATGGAGTACCAGGACATCGTGCCTCGAGGCTGGCAGAGGTGTGCGCACGCGTCAACGAGGTTCAGAGATTGACTGTGATGGCTTTCCAGCTGCCGGAGCAAGCCCATTGGGGCGTCTGCGACAAGAGGGAGGGCAGCGGCACGCAGTCTGCCGCAGCCTCGTCCTAGCCGGCAGCTGGAATGCGATGACCACTGGCAGGCAGCAAGGGCCCTGTGGGGAGACGCTGGCGCATGCCTGAGATCTCCTCTTGCTCGTCAGGCTCGGGCCCAGGTACATCAGCATAGACAGACAGTCTGATATTTGATGATCTGGCTACTACTCCGCTTGCAGAGGCGGTCACTTTTGGCAAAGCTACCTCTGGGCTCCATGCTCATTCAAAGGGCAGAAGGCTGGGTCTTGTGGAGGAGCCTAGTGAGGAGCGGGAGGAGGAAATGAAGCGAATAAAGGAGGGCAAGCAGCAGTATGAGGTCAGTGTATGACCGGGTAGAGACTGTCGCAATGCATCGATTTTGGCCGCCAATAAGAGCAGGCAGCAGGAAGACGCTCCTGGTTGTGATTTTGGGCCACGAAGGGTGTCGGCCATCCCAGTTTAGCCAACAGTTTAGCTATGTTCGGCCTATTCTCCCTTCTTACTAGGCAGCGCTAGGATCTCTATGTTGCCCGGCCCCAGCCGGCACCTGCAGCGCCCGGTGCGAGCCGGAGCGAGCGGCCAGTCCGGAGCGAGCGGCCCAGGCCCAGGAAAAAAAAAAAGAAAAGAAGGCGCGCGGTGCGCATGAAATTGGAAGGGAGGCTTACTCAAGCCCAGGCCGAGCAGCCCGCCTGCAACTCCCACCCGCCTGCCNCCAGCAACGTGCCGGCGCCGAGCTGCCGCAGGCGACCGGCACAAGGCCGGTCGCGCAGCAGCGTTCGCTGCTGGACTTCTTCTCGAGCGCCTCGGCCGACGGCGCTCCGGCGGCTTCCAAGCCTGATCCCTCGGCAGGAGCCACATCTGTGGACAAGGTAATACACATTTGCTTGTGTGTCACAGGATCACATCTGGAGCTGTCATTGTCCTTTGTCATTGCACTTAACGGTGTTAGTCTCTAGTCGGACTGCTGTCCTTGTCAACATCTCTCAACCGACTCCGCGTTCGGTCTGTGCACCACGTTGTTGGCTCACGCTGACAGTTGTCTCTTGCTCTGCTGACGCTGACAGTTGTCTCTTTCTGCATCCAGGGACGTGATGTCGCGTCCAGCTCATCGAGCGCGGCAATTCATCCTCAGCCTCCAATTCATGGCGATGTGGAGATGACAGCACTAGGGAGACGCAACTATATCAGATTGGGGAGGGACAAGCTGCGCGACATTACGAACTCACCACCGAAGAAGAAGTGCAAGACTTGCGGAAAGGCGTTGAACTGGATGTACTATGGAATGCTGGCTCCAAAGAAGACAGTCAATAACACGTGCTACTACTACCGTGACCAGTGCTCACTGTGCCTTGAACGGGCAAAAAGGACCGGTAATGAGGTGTGTATCCCTGCTCTCCTTGACAATCCTTTGCCCATGATATCCTGCTGCTCTCGCAAGAGTAGACAGCCACAGGTAGCATTCACTGACCTTGCGCAAGCCATCAGTCTTGTGGACAAGGTAGTACACATTTGCCTGTGCGTCACAGGTTCGGATTTGGACCTCTGCCTTTCCCATTGACTGCTTTCCTTGTCAGCCTGGCCGACTCCACCACCTTAGGATGTGGTTTGTGCACCACGTTGTTTGCACACGCTGACATCTGTCTCCTTTTGGATTCAGGGACAGGGATCCGACGCGGCGGCGTCGTCGAGCACAGCACTTCCTCCACCAGACTATGGCGGGGTCGTTCTGTCCGAGCTCGGCCAACGCAACTGGTGCAAGCTGACAAAGGACGAGTTGAATGTCGTGACCAACGCACCGCCTCCGAGGGAGTGCAAGCATTGCAAAGAGCCATTGGATTGGCGCCGGATCGGGATGATCACGGATGGCCCAGGACAGAACGACAAGTATTATTACAGAAAGTACTGTAATACCTGTTGCGGGCCACATAATCGCGGTGAGGTATGTACTCCTGCTCTTCATACAGTCCTTTAATAACACTGTTAGATCAAATTGAAGATGTCTCTCTCTCTCTGTCTTCGTATCTGTCTCTGTGCCTCCTCATATCTTCAGGAATATACCGAGACAGACAGAGCTCGTTGGAGGAATAAGGATTTTGAGAAACGGGAGGCAGAGATGCAGAGGAAGGCAGAGGAGCTACATGCCGACAGAGACGAGGGAAGTACCATTGCGCCAGCATGGTCTACGGCAGAGGTGGTGGGCAAAGCCAGGGAAACACTGGCCCTGGACCCTCTGCGGTCGCTGGTTGACCCGTCTTCGGAAGGGTCGTTTTACATCCTGTTTGCAGGTGCATACAGGGCTGAAAAAGAGAGCTACGGCTTTCTCACCACACGAGGTGGGCAAACCCCAGTCCTCATGACGGCCGACAAGCGACCCATCGGCCGAGGAGCTCTCAAGGAAGAAGGGTGGGAAGCCACATTGTGTGAACAGCAGAACTACGCTAATATAGCCAGATTAGAGAAACAGCTTCACAAAGAAACCGATCATCTCCCACTGGGCCGCAGGCTCCACCAAAAGACTGTAGGGGTGTCAGTGCATAAGGATAAGCAACTTGAGGTCTTTGGGGTATACCTGAGGTATAACCCAAGAGGTTTTGCCCCATTTACCCTTAAGGACCAGGCATTGCTACTGTAGCCATCTTTAGTATGCTCTGGACTTTGCCTTTTTAACATTGTTTTGGCTTCATTTGGCCTCCATTTCATGCGCCCCGCGCGCCTTCTCTCACATCATCATGGTCCTCAAAGGCTCACAACTCAAATGTTCTCAGTTCTACAAAACCAAAGTACAGTCCAATGCACAATCTCGTCCTAAGCGATGACCGAGGTTGAGAGTTGAGACTTGATGAGTTTGCATGTTCATACGACACACCACTGGAAGGGGTTCCGATGTTGGTGAAGCCACATGGCGTAAGGCGGCTCAGTCCCAAGTTCCACGTTCCGCATCATACATAGCTCCCCAGCTCTCAGCTCTGGTCGCATCAAGACTTCCGCGAGTGCACAATGATGGGAACATCTCACCCCACTTCTGCACTCGCAGTGTTCCAACCCATCCTCTGCTGGCTCGCATTCATACTGACTTTTCGTGGGCCACCATATCGACTTACTGTCATGCCCGTGCGCGTAGCGGCGTTGTAGCGTCGGCCAGAGGGAAGTTGGGTGGAACCGAGCCAGGGCAGGGCTAACCCTGGTCGGATATCTCAGGTAGGAGGGTGGTATAAGGAAACCCCAGCGGGGGCTAATCCAGAGGGTGACCCGCTGGGACGGGCGCAACCCGGGCCGGAGAGCCCCACGAGAAGAGAGAGCCAGAGAGGAGACAGAGCTGGCTGCCATGCATGCGCGGGCGGAGCGCTACCTCGAGGAGGAGCAGGAGCAGGAACATGAAGACCTGCTCAGCATGCAGAATCAGCAGGACGTAGAGGATGCTGAGTGGTACTATCGCTCAACAAGTCTGCATCCCTTATGAGGATTGCCCAGCTTAGCACCTCAGTCACTCCTGTGTGCCCCTCATTCATCAATCTCATACACATCAGTGCAGTCTTCTCACTGTCCCTTTTCTTGTCGTATTTGAGGCCTGAGGCATTCGACATGGCCTAACAAACGTATCTGCTTTGCAGCGATGAGAAGTGCTCTCGGACACACAGGTAAAGCTGCGGGAAGGCATGGCCAGGACCTATGACAGCCGTAGTGGTTGCAGACTGGTCTTTAGATGGAATTGCTGAACCCCTTGCTATGACTTGCAGACAACCATTGAGGATTGCGCTCAACCTCCACTTCCAGAAGCTACAGCTAGCATTGCAGGAGGTCGTGAAGCACGTCCTGTACATGCACAACCAGATCCCCAGGTGCGCCTCCCGGCGAGCACGCAGCGCCCTGCCTGCTCTGAATACGGGTCCATTCTGACAGCTTGATCTGCTCTTCGGCTGTGCGCTGTGGCTCAGTACCTACAGCGATCTGCAAAGGCAGCTAAATGGCAAGGTGATCAGATGCATCACATGTACACAAGCGGCCTGCTCCTCAGACCAACTTGTTTGCTCTCTTTGAAAGACTGAAGAAGCTCTATGGATAAGACTCCCGACCTGATCATGTGTGTGAGCTTTCATCTGCCTCTGCATGGTTTGCTGTATCCATCTAAGTGAGCAATACTTGTCGAATCCCTTCATGTCCTCGAGAGAGGACAGCTTGCAGTCCAACGCGGAGTTGGTCGCATCCCAGGCGCACATGAAGTCGTGAAGCAGCTCCAGGACACAGCAATTTCAGAGTCTAAGTGTAGGACAAGACGTCATGGCATGAATGGATTGAGCAGAAGGTGCCTGAAACTCCTCAAGGACGCGGACCAGCTCTTGCTTGCTCTGCGACGAGCTCTGGCGGATGTCCACGACATACGCACCATGCTGCTCATTCTTGGCCCTTCTCTTTTGCGACCCAAAGTGGCATATGTGATTACAATTGACCTTCATCGCAAGGCCGCAGAGTCAGATGCACAGCAACACGACTGTGCAAGAAAGGTGTGCTTGCTGATGAACTAGAATCAATACGCATCAGGTCAAGGTGGTTGGTTCTAGTTCTGAGAGCACCATTGCTGCATCTCCAGTTAGTCAACTCCCATGTTAATCTTGAAATGTCTGAAGCAAGTTCACAGCTCTCGTTATTACTGGCAACTTCGTCATGGTTTGAATGCTGATGAAAGAGCAATATTGTTATATGCATCAACTGCACCCTGCTACTGCTGTCCTATGATTAGGCGCTACCATCAATGCAGCCTCACAATGTCCACTGTCTGCGCAGCATGCAAAATCTGTGCTGATGTTGACGAGTACGTCACTTCTTGGGTGTTTATTTTAGGTGATTAGAGCTCTAATTGCGGAGAACAGTGGCATGCAAACAAGCTCAGGTGACAAGTGCTGCCCTACTGGTCTCATTCATGGTCCAACATCCAGCATGCATAGGAAATAATTCTGCTCCAATCAGCCTTCTTGACAGTTCCAGTGTAACACTGCTGACGATGTATACTCGTGTGCACCAGAAGTGCCCACAAGGCTTTTCCTCATGCTCCAAGCGCCTATGCAATCAAAGGCTCCTGAAGGCTTCTTGCCGCGTTGGGAGTACATCTATGATCAGACCAAGGTATGACAATCAAGATTGATGTAAGTAAGGACCTGTCTATTGTGTGGGCCAGGAGTTGCCCAATATGTCAAACAAAGGGAAAGCCTATGCTTGTCTTAAGGGCCTGGCCATATTGCACAGGTACAAGCAACTACTCATATCCGCCTGACAGAGGAAGCAAGCCCAACAACATCCATGGACATTGAACAAGACCACAGTGATAAGCAGATGATGTGGTGAGCTTTGCTGGTCCCAAAGAGATGTACCTTGACTACCCTACGGATGTGCTTTTAGTCACTTCACAGTGATTTTATCCACCACATGTGCTTACAACATGTCGGTGGCCTGACTATCCAGCTGGTTTTAATGGCAAGCAGGTATCAGTGCTCTTCCTCAGTCAGAGGTATCTCGATGCCAGGTACAGCCCATCAACACTGCCTCCCTTGGCTTAGGAGTCACAGATAGAACCACAAACTAGAAGTTGACAATGACGTATAACGACCAATTTGGTGATTGATGATATGTATCTATCCAATCATGTGTAGAAGGGCAGCTCTTACTCAATTCTGTTTTTTCGAGCCTTCCAAAAATGGGTGCAATCTCGTTCTGAGACAACGTCTAAGATTGACGACAAAATTGTGGGGCGGAGCCAAGTATAAAACCTATGGCTACCACCCTTCATGCTCTCATTGTTTGCCGCTCCAATCGTTCTGAATAAGCGCTTGGAAGGTGCATGCGCAGAGCAGGCAAGATGAGGCCAAGAAGCACTCAGTCAGGCGTAAGGGCATGGTTGAGAGACGCCTGCGCATGATCCAGCAAGGCTTGCGCCGCAGGACTGCAGGCGTCCAAAGCAGGGCTCTGCTGCACTCGAGCTGCAAATTCAATGAGCGCTTGTCGCCAATGGTTGGCCTTTGCATCCGCATAGGAGATCTGCAAAACCCATGCCCATTGCAATATGCAGTGACTTACTGCCACACTTTCACAAGCGATTATGCAAAGTGTGCAGGTTGTATCCTGAAAACCTGTGCTACTGTACTGTGGGTTTGGTGCAATAGAATGCTTGGATGCAGCCAAATCGGCGACCTGTGCTATTGCTCTAGAGCCTAACATCCTCAGGACTTGGAACCTGTCTTAATAGTAGCTGCAATCTTACTTTGCGCTCGTACTCCAGATCCATGGCATGTAACTGCGCAGCAAGATCACTGCCACAGTCCATAAGCTGCTGAGGCCGTCCTTGTAGCAGACCCTCCAACCTCCTCTTCCTCTTCTGCTGCAAATCCTGTACTCCTCGTCGTCTTGGCTGCGCAGCTCTGCCCTGCCTGCTGCTGCCATTGTTGCTGGTCCCATTACTAGCTGGCGGGAGGTTTGCATGCTGGACTTGAGAGGTGGACGTAGCTGCAGGCATCGGCAAATCTGGCCCTCTGATCGGGCTTGCCGATCTCCTGGGTACAGACAAGCCGATGCCTGCTCCCATACTTAAGCCCACATCCCTCAGGGTGTCAGCGACATCGCTGTTTTCGTCGGAGGTAGCAAGAGAGGGTTGCGTAACTCGAGTCGAACTAGCTTCAGAAATGAAGCTTCCCAGCCCATCCAAGTGAGCTGGATGAGATATGCTCCGGCTGGGCTGCTTCGGAGCATACTGCTTTTTGGCAGGAACCACCATGTGGAACTTGCTGAAATCCTGCGCAGACAAAGCTCGAGAGTCTTGCCCTAGCCTTCATAGTACACCTCTCCCCACTCTTACTAGCTCTTCTTCTCTTCTGCCGGTCTGGCTTGTCACTAGCTTGACTTGTGACATCATAGACCATATAGCCCAAGAGCATGATATCTGGATCAGAGCGTCCACGTCATAGGAGCTAGCATACATGAGCAATCAACCTATTCGGCACAGAGTGAGGGAGGGCAGCTTACCACCGATCTCCTACCACTAGGCTGCCTGGTAACCATGGTGCTGCAGCCAGGCCACATTGATATTTATGTCAAGATATTGAGTGTCTTCAATGCAACAGAATACAGCAAGGTGGGCTGGAAGGCACAGACTACGCAGAATCAGCAGATCGACAGACTCATGCAGACAACAGGCAGTGTGTGTTTGGGATCTGTATGATACCAAAATCGATGGTTGTGACGGATGTCGCTGGGCCGATACGAATGCCGTGCTGCAGATACAAGAAACACTGGAAGAAGTGAGCGACTTTGGCTCTGGCAGTTTTGACCAGGCAAGACATTGAACAATGCGGTGATCAACAACCTTGCAACTTGGAGGACGTCGAAGCATCGACGCCCTCCAGGAGCACAAGCACTTCCATATCACAGCGTTCCATCATCTGTTCAAGACAGCCACACCCGCCAGTCATCATACCCTTCTCATAGAACATTCGTGAAGCTCAAGAGCTCGTATTACCCAGGCCAGCATGTCAGACTGACACAGTGACACAGCAAATAGCACTTGACAGATTGCTACAGACCCACAAATTTACAAAGACAATGTCTTGTGAAAGTGACTGCACAAGGTGACTGTTGTTGTGACCTTGTCCTGCCTCCTCATACTGCTGACATCTCAGTAAATCAAACAGTTCATGGAGCAGAAATATCTCAAATGAAGCGCTAAGTAGATCCAGGTCACTGTACAAAAGGGAGTCGTTGTGATCGTCATGCTGCACAACGCCATGCTCGCTCAAGACCTTCCCTCAAGTCTCTACAGTGTCATTGATCCAGCTTACCGCGAAGGAGAGGCCGAAGAGGGGGCTGCTAGCCGTAATTGGGTGAGACACGATGCAAGGTAACCCCAGGAAAACCTGGCTTCCACCGAGGACCTGTAGGAGCAGTGAAGAACATTACCATCACATTACCAGGATCATCACGAGCTGCGTCTAGCAGGTGAAGGTATCAGGAGGGGGGGTGAACTTGCGGGTTGACCGTACAGGGAGCGAGGTGAAGCGGAAGACACTCTCTTCCTCGTCAGTAAGGACGTTATTCAAAGCCACCAGCATTCGCACATTCGCCTGTACTCATGCATTTACCATGATCGATGTCAAAAACCAGTTCTCTTCTGTCTAAGAAAGAATGATAATTTCAGTTCAGGTACAAAGAAGCGCTGGCAATGAGTACTGTCTCCAGAATAGACAATGGAATGTGACTGTCCTTACCTCAATGACCTGATGCTTGCGAATGTTGGCCACACGGACTGAGAGGCACGGCACACCAGAATCCTGGACATACTTACCACTTGCTAAGCTTGTGAGAGTCCAACATTGTCAGTTAATAGATGCAAATGAGTCTGTCACAGTATGCGTATGCCAGAAAACAGTCCTACACTGCAGATCCTTCCAGATATGCAGAAACACATAAGGAGTATTCCACCCAGGAGCAAGTTTTGCACTTTACTGACCTCATTAAGGACCATGGTGTGGGAGAAGACTATGGTGGATGCACGCCTTGTTGGTCGAGAAAAACGAGCATACACCACTCCCAAAAGAGAGTAGGCTACAAGTAAGCTCGCTACTGACTGAAAGGTCACCATGAGGTTTGTAATGGGACAGTGGGGATCTGGCGTGAGCTCCCCACCATAACCTACAGGTTGAGTAGGAGAAATTTAATTTCGTCATCAACGAGAGGCAAAATGAGGATGTAGACGACCAGGGAGATGTTAGTAACGGCGTACTTATGTCCAACCTATGTAAGAAGCAAGTGGGGGGATGCTGACCTATTGTCATCGAGGTCTGAACACTGCAACAAAAAAGGGGGAAAAAGGTGCACAAAGGTAGAGCAAGGTAAGAGTATGGTCAAGCTTGTACAAGCCACCTCAATGATCCTCTTGTACATGACTTTGACTTTCACTTTATTGGTCAAATCGAGTATGAGATGACGGTCTCGCCTAGAGTTTGTACCACTTTTATGGAGAACTCACCTAAACCAGACAGCATGCTGAAAGGAAGTCACGCCAGGTATGCAATTGTTATTGTACGCCTGCAGATCAGGAACACGTCAACATTGTTGGTGAAAGAAGCGTGCTCATTGTCCTGTTCTCTGTTTCTCAGAAGCCATGCTTGCACGCAAAGTGCGCTGGGCGTTGCTCAGGATGTCTGTGACACTTCATGTATGCTGCTTCATCTGTGTTGCAAACCCACTGATAGAGATGGCTCCCCAGGTACAGGTAGTGTGACAGATGCAAAATAGCAGGGTATGAAGATGGTGCTGATCCTTACATCGTACCAAAAGGGCACGGCAAAGGTCACGAAGAGCGTGAAATAGGTGAAGAACAACACGACCGTGAATCGCCAGCTCGGCATCTGTGAGGCAAGCCAGATTACCGCAAGATCATCTTTCAGAGGCAAGTGAGCTTTCTAGTCTGGGCAGAGAGCTTGAAGCGGAACTGCAAAGTGCCTCGACATGCAGCAGAACAGCCAGGACAGTGCTGGTAGGACTGGCACAGATGAGCAGCTTGGCTCAGAAGGGCATGCGGAGTGGAAGAAGCGGACATTGACAAGCGTGTGGAAGAGGTCTCCCCAGTACAGGAACGTCTTGGGGTACCCGCGCATCTCTATGTTGAGCCGCCCCCTGCAGCCAAGTTGGGCATCGAGACGTAGGCTCGTCAGTAAGCAGCAACCTGCTGCAAAGCTAGCTCGGTCAGTCTGCCCAGGAGGTGGGTGGTCTGGACACTGCCCACAATCTCCAGCGCGCATGACGTTCCCAGCTCGCTCTGATCCAGTGACCCCTCCCAGAGCCTCCAGCGTGGCCCAGCTTGACGGCGGCAAGCGTGACGGAGGCCACTTGGGGCCGCTAGGCACTGGCCGTGCACGGCCTCCGCCCCAGTGGCTCCTCCGGCTCTCCGGCTGCAGCGGTTCTGCGAGAGGTCGAGGCGTGGCACTCACTTGGCGTCGACGAGGGGCAGCTTGCGGCATCTGCCGTGGCCGGCGGGGGCGTCGGCGGCGCCGCCGCCGCCTCGACCGCTGCCGCCGACGGAGTCGCTGCCGTCGGCTCTGCCTGGCAGGTCGGATGTGGCGCTGGCGGCGCCGCCCAGCAGAGGCTCCAGCAGCGCCACGGTGAGGCTGACGGCGCCGCCGCGGTCGTTGGCGACGGCGGCGGCCGCGCGGTGCGCCGCCAAGTCCTCCGGGTGGCCCGTCCGGCCCTTCTTGCCGGAGAGGCCCCAGGAGGCCATCAGCGGCGACGGCGGCGGTTTTTTTTTTTTTTTTTTTTTTTTTTTTTTTTTTTTTTTTTTTTTTTTTTTTTTTTTTTTTTTTTTTTTTTTTTTTTTTTTTTTTTTTTTTTTTTTTTTTTTTTTTTTTTTTTTTTTTTTTT
>WELB01000054.1:491882-518393 GCA_009602725.1 Spirogloea muscicola
GCTGCCCGTGAAGACAGGAGGCGCTTGGTAGGGGAGGACGAGCTCGGCTCCCGCCGGGGTAGAGGAGGCCGGGGCGCCCGAGGCCGCCGCCGCGGGGCTTGAAGCGTCGGGAGGAGCAGCTGTCGCTGGCGCAGGCACGGGGAACTGCTGCCCAGCCGAGGGTGACCGGGGGAACTCGGCAGCGGCGAGGCAACCAGAGGGGCGGGGGCAGGGTCTGGCGCGGCCTTGAGCGTGGCGCCCGAAGAAGCCCCGGGGCCTGGCGCGGCCATGAGCTCGTCGGCGCCAGCTCGCCAGCCGGCGGCAGCGGGGGGCGAAAGGACCGCCGCCGCCGCCGCGGCGGCGGCGGCGGCGGCGCGGGGGGCAAGCGCGGGCGCGCCAACGGTCGGGTTGGGGGTGGGCGAAAAAGACCCAAAGGGAAAGAGACGAGAGAAAGCGGTTACTGATGCGGCTGTGAAAGCCAGCCAGGTGCGTTCAGAGGGAAAGCGGCGGCCTTGTCGTTAGGAGGCAATGGCATATCCCCGAGTGAGCACATGCATATCTGACAAGCTATACTGAGGAGCCAAACCACCCCCACGGAAGCCATTAGCCTGGGCTAATGCACGACCAGCACGCTGGTGGATCGCGAGTGCCTGAGAGCGCTGCAGACTCAACGATAACCGCATTCTAAAGCATGCAACTATGGCTTGCGGGACGCTAGAATGGCCTAAGCTATCCGCCCGACTACGTCGGCGGGCATCGACATGCAGTGCCAGGCGATGGAGGAGGGCAGACCAATTCGTTCCGTAGCCGCCGTAGATGTCCATGGCGCATGGGAAGAAGTGGTCGCCCCGGGGGTGGTCACTATAGTGCCTCTCCTTCTTCCTCTCCGCGTGATCTGTCGGAGGGAAAGAAACGGAAACCGAAGAACCGTGGAGGGCGACGGCTGTGAATGGCCAGCCCAAGGAGGATATTGACCCCTTAAGCTTGCACCTATGATGGCACAAGCTTGGAATCTGGAACATGGAACGTGGAACATGCTTACTCTTCAGCACTAGAATATGTGTGAGATGTAAGCCCTAAGTCTTGTTGGTGGTAGAAAGAAAGCTCTTCCAGTAGAGGGCCAAAGACTCTGACCTGGTAGGTCAGAGTCTTTCTGGAAGAGCTTGCTTGCAAGGTGCTGCGTGGACAACCGTGAAGCGCCATAACGACAGTGCTGCGGAAGGGTACACACATCAGCGAGGTGAGTTATTGTTGCGGCTAATTATCATCTATTGCCCGTCAACAACTACGTCAGGTTGTCTGAACAATCTTCCTCTCAGTAGAAATTTTCCTCTCTACAGATCTCATACATGCATCAGTCTCCGAGTTGGCCGGTGGAACACCAGGAAACACGTTGCCTGGCTTGTTTGGTCTGGCTCTACATTTGCATCAATGTATTTGCACAGGTGTCGTACGAGTGCGGCATAACTCTTGGTGCGAAAAAATGAGCTCTGGCGCCCTCCTGAGGATGAGTCAGGACGAGCAGCCGCCCTCACAAAGGCTGCATCGGTCAGGATACAGTATATTGGCCCTTCCTTTACCAGATGGCCTCTAAGTAATAATTGCAAGCCTTCTGTCCTGATTTGACGGGCATACTTGTGTCTTGAGCAATGATTGTTTCCATCGAGGATGAAGCTGTTGACAAAATCTGTTTTTAAATTCCTTGACATCTCAAAGTTGATGATAACAGACTTCGGGAATGGGCAAACTTGAGCAGTCGGGAGCATCCTGTCCTGCCAAGAAGCTCTGTACGACTGCACCGGTGCAGATCTGCGTAGGGGCGAAGTCTCACATCCTGGAAGTGCTCTATTCAACAGGCTGTGGCTGTATGGCCGACAATGTGGCCGACTGCTTGATGTCTTGGGAGACCAGCAACAAAGCCCATCGCGCACCTCTAGGAGTACGCTCACCATGCCTGTGACCTTTTGCAGGTCACTATTGTTACGGGATCCGCCTGATGGCCGCCGCACATAGATGATATTATGGTGGCCGGCCACATTGTCGCCCATCCGTGCACTGCCTCTTGAGATTCCCTCTCCTCAGCTTCACTGAGCCGCCCATCCTACTTCGAGGTCCCTGCCCTTGTGTCAAAGCATTCTCTGCCCATATTGCCCGTAAGCACTATCCATCACTTGAAAATTGCTGTCACAGAGTAGTAGCTGCTCTAATTTGTCTTGCAGTTGACTACGGCAAGCTTGTGTTGTAGCTCAAGTTGGATCAACTTTTGAAAGGACGGCAACTTGGTGCATGCCACGATGTCGGCAAGTGGAATCTGCACATATGGTGACAGTTACTCAGTCACAGTATCGACAAGTGACATTGACTTGCGGCAAAACGATGCCTCAACAACATGTATTGCGTTCAAGTCTTCCAACTCTTAAGATACACAAATCAGGCTACAAGACTCTGCTGCCATACATCACGTAGCTTGCATGCAGTGCATGTACTGCACTACACAAGCCATTCTCCTCAGGACTCACACTGGCTGTTTGAATAGCAGGTGGAGCTCCACTCTTCTTGTTTGCAGCAAGTTTTGCACAGCATTGTGAGGCGTTTGGCAGAAGGCAATACTTGAGGATGAAAGCAACACTAGGTTGCAGCTGTGGCCAATATACAAAGGGGGAGATGTGGCCAGCAAAGTTCGTCAGCACTCCAGCAGTCGTGTCTGCCTAGCAAGTACTGGGCAGTCTCTATGAGGTGAATTCAGCAATTTCTCAGCATGATAAACTCGCAAGTACGTGAAAATAGACCGCACCTGCTTGTCAGTGAAAGGACACTTGCCGGGAGGCCCAGGTGGAATTGTGTCTGTGCAGGCAGCGACGCACACAGATTGTGAGCTAATAGTTTGCCAGTATCCACAATCCAAAAATGCCCTGTTGACTGTGGGTCATTCACGATGGCTGACAAGCAGAAGATGAGAAAGGAAAGGCAAATGAGTCTCTGACCACTTAGACAGATTGCCTGATTACATTGTGGGGGCGGGGTTCTCTTCTTTGCAATTGGAGGCGGCGATCTCTTCTTTGCAATTGGAGGAGGCGACTTGTGGTGGCCACCCTTCTTCTTCGTGACCGGCGCAGCAAGCATGCGCCTCGACGACAGCTCCACTTGGGACAGATGCTGGAGGGCTCCAGCATCTCTGAGCTTCAGGCCGGTCTGTATCACTGCAACGAGCACAGTCCAAGCCCAACCGTTTAGGAGTAATTATGGCCAGGACTACTGACCGTCTCACATTCAGGGTCTCCCAGTGGCTGCCTCATAGTGACGGACGGACAGGCAAGCTAGCAACTTTCCAGGTGACAGCGCAAAGAGCTTTGTCACATACAGGCCTTAGTACACTGCCTCAGTAAAAAATAACAGAGCAAAGCAATGCAAGGCATGGCAAGGCAAGTCAAGGCGGTCAGCATGATGACAGAATGGGGACGCACGCCTAAGGGCGGCTTCCTGCGCCGAGCAGCCGGACACAGCGCAGGCCAGGGCGGCGAGAATGAGCATGAGGTGCCTCATTCTGTCGCTTTGGGCAGCCCTGCACACAAGCATGAGAGGTGGTCCCAGATGAGACACAGTCAGAGCCGAGGTGCCTTTGCTTCGACCTCCACGGCGCACGAAGTGTTTTCGTTCCACGACAACTCCTGGCTGAGGCTGGAGGCTTCCGAAGAGGTCACAAGCCTCGCAGCCCCGTTCGACCGAGGCAACAAGCGTCATCCCGAGCAAGGACTTCTCGGCAGCAGGCGGCATTCGTGAGGGGCAGACTCAGAGGCACATTCAGGGGGTCTACGCGCAAGGCACCCGTGCGCACGGGCAGAAGCGAGGTGACGAGGCAGCTCTGAGCGGCGAGGCAGAGCTCGGGAGCTCGGGGCCAAGGCGTCCGAGGCACAGAGCAAAGGCAGCGAGTGCCTTGTGAGCAGCGGACGGGAAGCCGTCAGGAGGCGACAGTCGGCGACAAGCGCGGGGAGGGAGGGCCAGGCGAGCTACGCACCTGGAGCGGCGAGGGGGGAGGGGCGCCGCCGCGGCGGTGGTGGGCGTGGGGCTTGGTGGGAAAGAAGAAAGCGGCTGCTGATATGAAAGAATCGGCTGTGAAATGCCAGCCAGATGCATACAGGTGTTCCTGACGGAGCCGTAGGCTAGGCAGACAGGGCGCGCCCTCAATACCCCCGTGTCAGCAGTAGGAAGTCAGATGAGCTGAGGGGAGGAAGAGCAACCCCGCTGCGCAAGCCAGAGGCTGCTGCAAGGGCGCGACCAGCGCGGCGGTGCAAAGCAAGCGCTTGGGAGCGCTGCAGGGACATAGACAGTCGCATGCGGTAGCAGGACACCAGACCCAAAGGCACCGAGCCACCGGGAAGGGCAGCACCCTGCTCCCGGCGCCGCTGGTCAGCTTGAGAGGCCAGCAGCGAAAGTAACGAGGACCACCGACCCCCGTAACACCCATGGATGTCCATGGCCAGGGGGTAAAAGGTATCACCCGCCGGGTGGTCCTTGTACTTGTGCAGCTTCTTCCGTTCGGCTACCTTCACAGCGTAGCCGGTCTCAGAAGTAATGGGGCCCTTCGTCCGGAAGCTGTCGGTGAGGACAACGTCCATGAGGAGCCGCTTGCCACCTCCCAGGGGGACGCCGACCAGATCGACACGCCTCGTCCGAGGGACCCCATTGCGGAGGAGGAAAGGAGCGCGGCGGGAGATGGAGGATGCGCCGGGCCGTCGCTGCGCCGTCGCTCGGCACTTCGCCGGACGGCTTCCTGGCTCGGCTTGGCCGCCCCCTTTCGTCGAAAAGCCGGGCTCCGTGCAGAGCCCCTGCCCCTTCCGATAGGCCCTTGCCGAGACCGTCAGCCCCACGGATAATGCTCGCTTCTCTAACGCCAAGGCGGCTCCCCCTGCACTCGGCCCACTTTTGGAGCCCCCCCGGTCTCCTGGCGCGCGGCGCTCCGTCTCGCCCCGTTACCTGGAAGCATGGGTGGCGGGCCCGCCGGCCCTGACCCGGACGTCGGGGGCCGGCGTCCGGGGCAGGCGGGCCGTCTGTCGGGCTGTCTGCCCGCCGCACCCGCCCGCCGGCTGGCGCCGTCGTCGGCCGGGCCGGCCGAATGTCGGGCGCCAACCCGGTCAAAGGGCCGGCGGTCCGCGGCCAGCTCGGCGGCAGGATGCGTCGGGCCCCCGACGACCGCCCCCGACGACCGACGCTGCCCGACGCGAATGGTGGGGAGATTCGTTCACGGAAGCTGGCTGCAGTACGGACGCCCGCCAGCCTGCCATGTGGCACCCGCCATCCGGCCTCCCAGTGGGCCGAGCCGGTGCCCAGGCGCTTCTCACAGAGGGCCTCTGGGCGGCGCTCCCTGGCTCTCGCCTTCAGCCACCCCCTGCACCTGCACTACACTCGCCTGCGGATCGCCCGCAGCCGCCGCCGCCGCCTCCGCCGCCGCCGCCGCCGCCGCCGTGCCTTCAGGGAGTCCAGTGACGGCCACCCTCCTCACGGCGTGCTTAAGGGTGCGGTGTCGAGCCCCGGGGTCGCGGCGAAGCTGCGATCGGGCCGCACAGCCAGGCCTCCGGGGGCGCCTCGTTGATCAGCCGCCGTCTGCCGTCTCGGAAGCCCAGGCCCGTCGTGGAACATACACAGTGGAGGACGCCCAGTCGCTGTGAGGGTTGTTGACGTGCTGGCATCGCTTGGTGGTGTCCGTCTGCGGGGCTCCCTTTGAGGCGCTTCGACTCGAGCCGCAAGGAGTGTGTGCATCCTAGCGCCCGAGGTGCAATGTTTGCTTCTCTTGTCAAGATTGGTACCTCGCTGCATTCTATGCTTGGCCAGCGCCTTGCTGACAGGATTGTCTTGACTCTGCTCGAGGCTCTAGACTTTCTCGATACCTGGTACGAGAAGCCTTTGACATCAAAGAGAGGTCAGGTTACGTCGAGGGGCTGCACTGAAAACCAATGAACGCTACGCCAGCGGCCAGCAATGCGAGTAGCTATGTACGACGTCAACTGGTGCCGTATATTTCCTCATCAGATCGTCAACTTTGACATGCTGTAAAGCTTCTCTGTTGCACTGCAGATCCAGTCGACCATTCAAGGCTGTGATGAGGATAAGAGGTCTATGGACAATAGTGATACTTCTACTCTCCTCCTTTTCGACCTTCGCATCAGCGTATCCTGGTATGTTAGCAAGTAGCTTGGGCTGCAAATTAATCAAGATGTATATATGCCATGCTCCAGAGTTGGGCCACTCTGGAGCTTCTCCCTAACGATGCAGAACCTGTTTGTTGGAGGGGGCAGACGAGTCAGGGCATGGGGTGCATCAGAAAGTCCCAAATGTTGTTGTCATGGATATGGGTGTGCATGTCTGTGACGTGCCTCAAGAAAGGAGGCTCCACTACGTAGATAGCAAGCCTTGAAGTACTGACAAGGACAAGCAGAAGCCGTACTAGAGGAAAAGGTCCAGTCGATGCACATCGATGCTCTGCCTGAGGCTTCATTTGATCGTTTAGTGTTGCACAACAGATGGAGTTCTGCAATCAACCCAAAGGATAAAGACGGGAGCGAAGCATCATGCATCCTTTCCACCCCCACCATCCAAGCACAAATCCACGACAAGGAAAGTAACACCGCCTCACGCAAGCCAGGGGGCCAGTTCCTCCAAGAAGAGCCCTCCACCAAGCACAAAGCGAGTTCCACCAGCAGGTCTGTCTTTTACTTGTCATGGCCCTCATCAACTCAAGGTGCTGGGGAGCATTGAAGAGAGGTTGTAGTGGTATAATCAAATAGAATCAGACTTACACGTAATTTGTGGTGAACAAGCTTGGTAGAGTGACCAGCACAGAAAGTGGGCACCTGCCAGCAGCTACATTGCAGGCAAGGATCTGCACATAGTAGCACCATTGTCGTTTGCTGGGAGTCTCTGTGTGCTGACGTAAATTCTCCTTTACTTGCTGGCTCAGGAAGGAAGTACGGTCGCTGTCCAATGGATGAAAGCCAGGTATACATGTGTTTGTCAACTCTGGACACCCAAAGTTAGGACGACATTGCAATATCCAGAGAGCTTTGGGCAGCGCCTGAGGAGAACCACTTATGCTTTGGGTGCAGGCCAAGGTGATTGTCGACAAGCTGCTACAAGTCTGCGTGAAGCGAAGCACAAAGTCTCTCTGCTGCAAGTGGCAAGCCCTTGTAACCAAGGCCTTTCCAGCTTCACAGAACGTGAGCATCTCGTACACAAACCTGTCCTCGAAGGCCATGTCTGGTCCTGCTTCTCATTCCTGCACGGTTGAAGTCTGAATCTTGATTCCTTCATATGTCTACTAGAGCCTAGTACCACATGTTGTAACTGCCATACATATCTTACACAGTGCACGTTGTCATGCTGTGTGCCAGCTCGATGCGAAAGATGCGGCAGCCTGTTTACAACTTCCATCTTTTCAGACATTGTACCAGCTTGAGTTGAAAGGCACAGTGACTATCACAAATTGCAATTGAGACCATTGCACATCACTTGCTTCAAACCTTTGTCTGCAAATAGAAACGCGCCCAATAGGCAGCAATCTGCTCTGCCAGACAGAACCAGCTGCCATTTAGGTATGTAAGTCAATCATGTCACATGGCAGCTTGCATGTCATGGCAAATTTGCTTCTCGAAGATCCTCAAGAAAGTCAGAGGCGAGGTGAAGGTTATGAGCAGTATCGACGCACATCAGCACTTAGCTCAACGACCACATCCGGTCGCAGATCCGATGCAAATGTCTCGAGTGCCATGTGATATCATCGACAACTAGGAGTTGCCAGGAGTTGCCAGGAGTTGCCAAGAGATTAGAGCGGCTCTTGCAGGGGCGATAGCTATGAATTAACTGATGACATGCTGTTGGAAAGAGATTGGAGGCTCAAGCAGAGAGAAGTGTACGCCGTTAGCCAGAAGCGCTGGCAATGTAGGACACAGTGATCTTGTGTCACCTGGACTGTTGACAAGGTAGCAAAGGTGCAGCCTCATGATCATTAGCTGCCCAATGCGCGCATAGCACATAGGCAGGAAGCTCTCAGCAAAGTGTGCATCTCATGTGAGCAAGGGTCGCCAGGCACAAACCGCAGGAAGGTGGTGGCGAGTGTTGCTCTGCTCGGAGGTACGCAGCAGGGCTCTGGATAAGCGTGTATCTGGTGATGGAGGGGCAAAGGGGCCTAAAACATATACAAAATGTGAACTGCTTGCTGCCATGTCGACCTGCTCAGCAGCCGCTGGTCAGCTTGTTAAGGTCGCTACTCGATGCCCAAATACTGGCTGGCAGATAGTAAGCCCCACCGCCACCATGCAGAGCTTGTCCAGCTCTCCGGTGCAGACTATGAGAGCTTGAGCTAATACGCAACCGCGCAAGAACAACACAAATGCTGCCGGCAAGCGAGTCTCGACTAGAAGCACATCTTCACAACGCGCACTTCCTAGATTGAATGTGACGCTCTAAAAACAAGGTCGGAGACGAGGACTTCTGGGACCGTAGATTTAACTGCAGCTCGTAGAAGATGATGACAGCGGAAGTAGTCGAAGTGGTGCTCAACTCAACTCGTCATGCACTACAAACAGCGTATATAGCAATTCAGGTCGAGGCTGGGGCTTCGTGCGCCTCCGTGACAAAGGAACAGCGCTTCCAAATTGACAGCGGTGGCTGTGAGAGGCCAGCCCAAAGGACAAGGTCTCCGTGACAGCCACACAGAACAAGGAATGAGGTCATCCAATGAGGTCCTCCAAGACGAGCCGTTCTATCCATATTATATATATCAGCAGCCGCATTCCTCTAAGTGTTGCTCACTCGCGGGTGCTGAGCTTACCTCTGCATCGTCTCGTGTTTTGTAGTGTAGTCCTTTTTCGACACCTCATTTCTTTGGCTTTGGACGGTGTCCATTCTTTTTGGGCTGGCTTTGCCGGCCACTCTTCTCTATGGGCGAGCACGTTCTTCTCAGATGATGGGGACACAGGTTGAGAGAAGGCGGCCACGGACAACAATCGGGGGAGAGCCCGCGGGCAGAATGTCGTGGACTCACCACGTCACCGATGAACAAGGGTGGTGTTGCAAGATTGGCCGTCAGCTGCACTGGTACTCTGAGATAAGGCAAGGGAGCAGGAATCTCCTTTCGGCGTTGCTGCCAGTAAGCGTCGGTCAATGCCCGCCCAAGGCGGCGGGGCCTGGGGATCCACGCAATCGTTTCCAGTCGCCGTCCCAAGCGCGCCAGCCGCTCGACCCGCCGTCTGCTTCTGACGGTCCTGGCCCCATGAGAATATCTACCGAGGGTCCGTAGTTTGACTGCCGTACCGCCCCGTGGCCGCGCGACCTCGAGCAGCCGCCTGGCCAGTCCGCCGCCGCCGCCGCTCGCCGCCGCCGCCGTNGCCGCCGCCGCCGCCGTCGCCGTGTTGCGCGCACCCCTGCCCCGCCCGCTGCGACCGCGTCGCTGAGCCGCGTTGAGGGCACCTCGGCCCGCCGGGGCGCGCACTGCTCAGAGCCTCTGCACCTAAGCGTCCTCGTCGCAGCACAGCCGTGCGCCTGCAGTCGGGCTCCGCCTGCTTTGACAGCTCTTCTCGCCTCCGGCCAGTCTATTCGGCTCCCTTCTGCAGCAGGCCAGTGTCCGTTCTTCGCTGCATTAGCTCTCGGTCCTTTGTCCAAGCTAGGAGGCAAGTCTGTTGTCAGTTATGATGATAGCTGCAGAGTAATTATGGTACTGTTGTTTGACCTGCTGCCTTCTCATTGCATCCATATTGCAAATCGTATGAGCGCTACATGAGTGCTTCAGACATTGTTACTCACACGCCAGCATGACGATGGCGAGTTGGTGCTTCTGGTCTTCCAGCTTCCCGAAACCTCTAGATGGCATCTCGGGGAGCAGTTGCTGCGGTCTTGTGCCTGCTGGCCCTGTTTGCTCTTGCCTGTAAGTCCAGTGTGGCTCACCAATTCCTCGATGTTCTGAAGACTTCAAGGTTATGCTCTTCGTTAGGTCAGCCACAGCGGTTGTGACTATTGTAAGCCGGTGTAGTGAAACGAGTATAAGCTATTTCTAACCAGGATGCACAAGAGTTGTAGGGCCACTTGGGCTGTAGATTCTGTCACGGCGTCATGTGACAGTCAAGTGATTGCTGACTTATGCTGGCAATGCCTCTGCTGCCAGATGATGCTATTATCTTGACAGTCATTGCCCTTGTCATGCAGCTCTTGAAGCAGAGGCTGCGGGACACCATCCTGCTGGTGTAGGCCATCATCCTGTCAAACCAGGTCATCACCCCCCTGGTTCTGGTCATCGGAAGTGTCCCGTGACGGCCACTCAAGTATGTCAACTCACAGAACCTTGGTAGTGACCTTAGAGTGCTATTCAGGGTGCTTAACATTCTATCAAGCTGTCCTTCCGAGAAGGACTCTGCTTCTTTGAAAAAGATATGGCATAGCAGCCAAAAGGTCTCAGGTTGTCTGCTTTCTCACTCTGGGCCCCCCGTGTCTGAATACATGTGAATGACTTCTCTCTTACTTCTGTATTGCCATGGCAGATTCAGCTACTTATTAACCAGGTTCTGAGCCTGTGTTTTGATCCGACCCTCAATACAAAGTGCTGCACATATATCAAAGCACAAGCGAAGGAGTATCAAGCAGTAAGTTGGGACAGGCTGACATTGAAATACAGATGTGCATAGCTCGTTTTGGCATGAAGCATGGCATGCGCACTGCGACACCAGGCTGCTGTACGTCGTGCAAGCAATTGTTGTTCCTCCTAAGTTTGAACCACAAACAAAGGGCCTCTATTAACACAGTATTGGCTCTTGGCTTGCAGTTCCTGACATCAGCAAGTTATGCGCCCTGCTTTCAATATCCAAATGTAATTGCGGCCTTACCAAAGCTTCTACCTTTGCAGGGCAGACTGAATGCATGTCTTAAATAGAAAACTTGATGACCCAGCTGACTTGATGGAGAGAAGCTTTAGAGCTTATCTCAGTGTTGCATCTTTATGGACTGTTATTTAGAGCGGCTGTTGCGAAGGGTTGGCAACAGCCAGCAAAAGTCGGACAAAGTCAATATTACATCATATCTCCTCAAAGCTTTTTGGCAAGCAGGAAGATGTTATCGCTGTTTTGAGTACTAATGTGCTACTTTGTCCTTCCACTATGCTCATCTGCATTGAGATGCTGGGCAAGCAGTGCATCCCCACATGCTGGTGGCTGTATACTGACACCAATTAAGAGCTGCTCTCTGACTGTTGACTGGACCTCCTGGCGTTGCCTCTTCCTAATCAATGGGGTAATTGTGAATCAGCGAAGTGGCTGGGGAGCCATCTCACTCAGCCCAGTAGGTTGTTGAAGCGATTCCTGTGTAATGGGGTGGCTCAGCTTGTCGTGCTCATCTTAGGCAACCATGCTTGCTCCCGTGCTCAACTATGGCTGTCACCCACTCTTGCTGCAAGTTGAATCTGTGCTAGTCTGATCTGTGTCTGCCGCTATGATTGCATCTGCATTTGGAGAGCCAAGACGGAGCAGTCTGCTTGTCTCATGGACAGTGGCGAAAGCCGAGCTGAGGACTCGGAGTGGAAATCGCAAGATGCCGCTTTTGGTTGAGAGTTGCAACACCGAGTGTGCCCGCCCTTGTGAAATTGAGATGCGGACGCCGTTGGCCAGTGCACTAATGACTCATTATGGCTGGCGGTTTACAGACAGTTCTCCCAGCCTTCTCAGCACGTTGTCATCGTAGAGCGATGAGCATCTGATACTTGCCTGTCGATTACTTGGCGCCTGTATATTCACGATAGGACGGCTTCAGTGCACTTTAGCTCACGATTGGTGTTGGAACATTGCATAGAGCTTTGATGCCGTGTGGCAAACCCCTGGGTTCAGCCCAGGGCTGCAGGAGTTCGCCTGAAACGGAGGCACTGATAATGCTCTTGGACCAAGATGGCATGGTATAGTTGACCTACCCAGATGAGTTGGTGTTTGTAAGGTGGTGTGTGTGTGGTGGCGGTGTGCATATGGTGGCTGCAACTGCAACTTTTAAAAATGGAGTGTGGTGCGCATGTTCCAAAAGGGGAGGCCAGTTTAGCTAGTGCAATGTTCAGGCAAACGCTACTGGGGGCCACACATAGCAAAGCCTCATGCTAAAGGGGTAGAGGAAGTGTGCCAAAGCCTGCTGAAGGGGGCCTTTAGTTTCCACGAGTAAGGACTGCAGATCCGACAGGCCAACTTGATCTGCGCAACTGCTGCAGCAAAGGAGCGGGCGTGAATGGCAGCTGCATGACTAGACTATGAGATTGTTCGTATGTGAGTCAGAAGTCTCGGTCTAAAAGCTGAACTCGTAATCCCCTAAACTCCTAAACCCGTACCCCCTTATCCCTAAGCCGAAGTCCTTAATTTCTAAAGCCGAACAGGCTCTGGACCGTCACTCCGGCTGGGGATCGAGTTGAGGCAGACGGAAAGGCGGCGGGCCTCGCGGCAAGTGAACTGGGATCCGCAGTACCGCGGACCTACCCCGGCTCAGACGGCCTGCGTCAAAGCCGTCAGCAGGCCGGGCCGAGTGACGTCAGTTGGCAACCCGGAGCAAGCTTCCGGGGGCTCCTGCGGGCCGAGAGGCCTTCTGGGTGGCTTCGGAGGAGCCGTTTCTTCTGGATGGCTAGCTTGGGGCGGCCCCAATGGGAATGACCGGGCGCCACCGCTCGCGCCGCCCTGGCTTATGGCCCGGGTCGTTCGTAGAAGCCATAAAGCAAGCGGGAGATCCCCCTCCTCCCACTATCCGCTCCCCAATGAGTAGAAGGCTCACTGCAGCCGCTTCGTGGCGCCCCTAGTTGCTGCTCGCTCGCAAGCGGCTGCGCATGGCCGGCTCCCTGACGCAGTCTCTGCTGGCCACCTCGCTCCTCTGCGCGCTCGGCGCCCGCGCGCCGCTGCCCGCCCTCGCCAGCATTGCCACTGTTGCCGCCCGCAAGGCATCCCGCCTGCCGTGCGCCAACGCCCCTGCTGCAGCATTGCTTCATTCTGCGTCCACCTCCGCCGCCAGGTCCAAGTCGGAGGCGTGCACCTGGCCTAGAGCTCAGCCTGGCCTGTGCAGGCCAGCAGCTCTCCGCCAAGCTTCCGCCATGGCCACCGCGGATGACAAGATCCAACTATGGTCCATGGCCACACCCAATGGGCAAAAGGTACACCCTCCACGCACTGGCAATGGCACACATCACATTTTAGACCACTGCACTACCCATCATGTCGTGGATTGCGTCTTAACTGGTGCTTGACTGCCCCCTGTGATTGGCCGCAAGCCAGTCCCCTGCTGTGCTCAAGTTATAAGCTCTAAAGTGGCGTGCTTCTCGCAGATTGGTATCGCCTTGGAGGAGCTTGAGCTCCCTTACGAGGCCCACCTTGTTGACATCAGGAAAGGGGACCAGTTCAAACCTGAATTTGTTGCCATCAATCCCAACTCAAAGATACCTGCTATCGTAGTGCCCGACGGGCCTGGTAAATACGCCACTACTGAGCATTTGCAGCCTGCAATACTAGTCATGTCTAAGCTTGACGAAAGGGTTCTGTTTGAGAATGTCACACCACCAGCTTATTACATCTCCTTTGATATCCTGGAGCATTCTGACAGAAGCTATCCCGCCTTTGACGAATGACAGGAGGCCAGCCTTTGAATATATTTGAGAGTGGTGCCATCCTCATGTATTTGGCTGAGAAGACTGGAAAGCTTTTGCCAAAAGACGAGACACGGAAGTGGGAGGCCATCCAGTGGTTGTTCTTCCAGGTAGCTCCTCTCAAGTATTTTGCCTGCACAGCCAAGCAACACAAGCATGCTAGATGATCAAGAAGCCTTAAGTCCACATAGGAGACCAGGAGCAACTAGGAGTATGGTCTGTAAGATCGAAGATGAGGCCTTGAGCACAGTAGAGCAACGTCAAGGCTTGGAGCTTTACAACATACAGGGCTGCTGGGATTATGATGCCTCAATGATGTTGATCCCCTTCTCTGCTCTCGTATTCAAAATTGCTATCCAGGTTGGGGGACTTGGCCTTATGATGGGTCAACTTGGCCACTTCAATTCGCTTTCTAAAGAAAAGCTTGACAGCCCGTATCCTAAGGAGCGCTATTTGACGGAGGTCAAAAGGTGAGTCACCCCATTTGCTAGTGATTCAGTAGGTTTAAAGTCTAATTGGTCTATTCCTTTTGGAATGGCCATGACTATGTATTGAATACTCTACCCCCTGATTAATATCTTCGTCCAAGGAGCACCAATACAAGTTGCCCCGACCAATCTTAGGTGATTGATGTGAAGCTGAGTGATGCAGATCCATGAAAATTCGGCCTGACCATGCATATCCGTGGTCCTTGTGCAGACTCCTCACTGTAGTGGAGAAGCACCTGGAAGGTCAAGAATACTTGGCAGGCGAGTATTCCATTGCAGACATCTCTACAGCACCTTGGGTGAATGGCCTTAATCTTTACCTGAAGGGCACGATTGAGATTAGTGACTTCCCCAACATTGCTGCCTGGCTTGAGAGGATCTATGCCAGGCCTGCTGTGCAAAAAGGCATTCTGGTCAACAAACCTGCATAAAAGTTGCAGAGTCTTTCACTAGCGGAGTTGCTGCCGCACTGGTACTACTTCATGATGCTCAATTCGGCCCTCACATACCGCTTTACATGACGCGCGCAAGAGCTCCAATCAGACCTTTCGCAATAGAAACTACAGCTTAAGGATCGCTCTTTTGAATTGCACTCAACAACTCTTTCATGCCAGATCAGGCAGGACACGTCATTCTTTCTTCAAAAATTGAAAATGCAGGAGACATGTTGCTTTGTGCAATGTCATTGCATGCATTCCTACCAACAATATGCTTGCCTTGCTGCGAGAAAATTTGCGAATTAGTGGATCTTAGACAGCTGTATTCTCCACTTAGTACTCGCCACTATACAGCTTCACTAAAAAGAAGCAGGGGCGAGGGCTGTGAAAAGCGAGCCCAGAAGAGAATAAATCAAAGAGATGCTGGCAGTGGAAGACCAGCCCAGTGGAAGCTTTGTTGCCTTCTTCAAACCACACCTTCAGGCCTCTCACAGCTATTGTCACTACTTTCTAGGGAACATTTTCTTCACTTCTAACTTCCGGCAAGCAGAGCTGGTACTACGGTCAACAATGTCAGGAACTCTTCAGAATGATGTGGGCAATTCGAGTTTCGCAAGGAATTGAAGGCAGGCCAAATCAAGCATGGAGTAGCAGGTCAGGCAACCGCTAGTGCCAAGAATGGCGCTGCAACAGCGAAGCCCCATGCTAAGGGAGCCGAAGTGAGAGTGGAGAAGCGGGCTGAAGGAGGACTTCGGTACCCGCTAGTGAGCATTTGCAGATGCGACAGATCAATCTGGGGAGCTGGAGTACCGCCACGGAAGCCAGTGACCTGGCATAGAGCCCACAGTGCATGTGCATGTCTAAGTGCGTCGTCTCATTGAATTAGAGAGCTTCAGCAAGACGGTGTGCTGCGGATAGCGTCGCCATGGGGGCCCTCCTCTCACACAGTGTACTGGCTTGCTTTAGCCTCCCTTCAAACTCATGCGCACCGCGCGAATTCTGTCACAGCCATCGCCTTACAATGGAAGAGCTGTATCTTTCTGGAGGGCACGCGGTGATGCCCGTTCAACTTTCTTGCAACAGGGTCCGTTGAACAAGGCGTTATGATTTGGTGAGCGTCCCCTGAGAGTCGGCAGGCGGCTCCTAGTGGACGTCGTCCTCACTGACAGGTGTCGTAAGCTGCATAGTACTCCGACTTGCGGCTGCTGACTCGTAAGTTACTGAGCCCCCAGTTGCTGTAGTCACTTGCATAGCTGTGTGGTATTAGCGCCTTTCGGCAAATTGGACCTTGTCCATAATTTCTGGGTTGGCTTTTTACGGCCCTCGCCCCTGTTGGAAGAGCTACTTGCCTGTTTCTTGATCTTCGTGTTACTGTATCGTCTTCTGCTCACCTTGAAACATCTACGGGTTTTACGTGGTGGTAGGTGATACTCATTACTTTCGCTGCTGGCCTCTCAAGCTGACCAGCATGGCCACGAAGAAGGTGCAGCACTTCCTGGACGCTTGGTGCCTCTGCTACTTGTGTCCTGCTATCGCATGCGTACATCGATGTCCAACGGTTCCAAGAGCTTGCTTTGCACCGCCGAGCTGGTTGCCTTCGCAGCAGCCTCTGGCTTGCGCAGCGGGGTTGCTCTTCCTCCGAGGGAATATTGAGCACCCAGTGGCCACTTGGGTCGCAAGGTGCTCTAGCCCTTTACTGGCCCTTCAAACAATGTTCATTCTGGGCTAGCCTCTCACAGCCATCGCCCTCTACTGGAAGCGTCTCTTCCTTCTGCTTCCTCCCCTGAGCTCATCTGACTTCCTATTGCCTTCTTCTTATTGCTGAAACAACAGCTCTCCAATTTCCGGGCTAGCTGTTCACAGCCCTTGCCTTCTTTCGGAGAGCCACTTTCCGCCATTCTTGAAGGCAGTGGCTTTGAAAGGCCAGCCCAAACGAATGAACAAGATACTATTGCTGACACGGGGGTAATAAGAGCGCCCTGTTTGCTTAGCAAGTGGCTCAGTACGGCCATGAAACTCCCTCTGCCTGCATGCACCTGACTGGCTTCCACAACCGCTCTTCTGATGTCAGCCGGCCGCAGTCTTCCTTCGTTCGTCCGTTCCATTCCTTTGGGCTGGCCTTTCCCAGCCACCAGTCAATCTCGCTTTCTCGCTTTCGTATTATGTAGCATTGTTTAGTCTGCACTCGACTCTGCCTGAACAATGTATTGGCTTGAATTGGCCTCCCTTTCAATTCATGCGCCCCGCGCGCCTTCTCTCTCGGTCGCCGAGCTTGGCTAAGAAGAAAGTGCTCGCCCATTGAAAATAGGGGCTGGAACAACCAGCCCGAAAAAGAATGAACAGAGTACGAGAAGGGGGCCAGGGGAAGCGCTAAGTAACAGAAACAAAGCTGCTACGCGACACTCAGTAACCCCTGCTAAGCAGCCGCAGATCAGAGATGCTGGGCTCCTGGAAGTGGGTCCCCTGGCCAGAGCCAGAGGCAGCAGCGAGGGCTCTGCCGGCACGAAGGTGCAGCGCCCGGGCCATGGACCTCTGCAGCGAGACGGCCAGGCGCATTCGATACACTTGCGCCAGCGACCCGGCTGCAGGGAAGTCAACCGGCTCCCCATGGAAGCGCCGGGCGATGGTGTGGCGGGCGAGCTGGGTGAGCAGCTCGAGCCACCGAGCGCCCAGCGCCCCATGTGTGTCGATGGCCAACGGGAAGAACTCGTCTTCCCGCGGATGATCCGCGTACTTCAGCTCTTTGGCCCGAGCAGCGCAGGCGGCCGCTTACCCAGCTTGGCTAAGGTGTTCCGTTGTTTGAGGATCAATTAGCGACCTCTATGTACTGACTCGTGGTTACCGAGAGGGTCAGCTTGGCAGCAGGTGCATGTACATCTGTCAATGTGCTGCCACAGAGAGAAGGGGCGCGGTGCGCATGAAATTGAAAGGGAGGCCAATTCTAGCCTTACAAATGTCCTGGTAACTGGGTAATGAGCTGGCTAAGGGGGACACTAAATATCCCCGAGTAAGCACATGCATATCTGACAAGCTATACTGAGGAGCCAAACCACCACGGAAGCCATTAGCCTGGGTTAATGCACGACCTGCACGCTGGTGAAACACAGTACTTAAGGCCACTCAGGCCCTCCATCGCTCTTTACACACTCCACATTCCTCGATATTGACGACGAAACCCGCGGCCCGTCGCTGCTCCCATTGCCAAGCCCCTGCGCCCCGACCCGGCCGCCGCCGCCGCCGTCGCCGCCGCCGCGGCCGCCGTCAGGGGCGCCGGCAGAGGGGCCTGCTCGGGCCTCCCGGAAGAGAGCCGACAGCCCGCCGCCGCCGTCGATGTCGTGAGAGCCCCTCGCTGCGGCACCTAGGACCGGAGCAATGCCGCGGAGGCGCAAGACGCAGCCGGGAGCCGAGGCCGGCGGCGCCGAGCGCGCGCCCGGCGGCGCCGGCCAGGCGCCTCGTCCCGCTCCTCCCCAAGGTGGCAGCTCCTCTTCGCCCATGGCCATTGACGCCTTCGCCCGTCCTGCAATCACGCCCACATGGCTCCTGCTGGTGTTGCCTGGACAGGCGTGCTTGCTTGCAGTGCCTGTTCTGACACACGCGCCGCCGAAGACGAAGCTGGCACGACTAGGCCAGCACGTTCTGATGCCATTTTGCGGCATGCGCAGCTGCCGAGGTTGCAGCTGCGTCTCCTGCCCAGCCGGCCGCGCCTCCCCAGCCGGCCGCAGCTCCCCAGCCGGCCGAGCCAGTTGTCAGGGACTTTCAGGAAGTCAGGGCTGCACCACCGCCACGACCATCGCCAGAGCAACTTGCTGCACAATTTGCAGCGCAGACCATCTCCTCAGCACCACAAGCTGCTCCTGGGTTGCCCGCGGCTGCCCCACCGCAAGCTCCACAGCAGGATATCGCTGCTTCCATTGCACCGTCGCAACAAGCTGAAGGTCCGCATCCCTTGCATCTGCTGGGCATGCATGCATGGTCTTTGAAGACATAGCTGAAGAAGGAGTTGATGAGCACACCATAGCAAGACCAGATGTGGTGCCAAAGACCCACTATTTAGCACAAGGTGTGCTTAGTGGAAGCAACTGCTTGACCCTGTCTTAGCGGCTTCGGCACTCATTGCGGTGCCAATCTAAGTTGCTTCTGTGATGTGACCAGGGGGTCAACCCAGCTCCCTTGCTGTTGTTCCCCCTCCACGCCCTGGATATGGGACCATTGGACGTAAAGTCGTCTTGCGCGCCAATCACTTCGCAGTGAACCTGCAAGATATCACGATCTACCACTATGACGTCGCCATAACACCCTCAGTTACTTCCAAGGTCGTGTCCATCTGTAGGACATCCTGTATACCTGCTTCTCATGCAGAACAGCTTCTCCTGAAGCCTGATCCCACTTCCGTGTTGTAGACGACATTGTGTGCCTTGCGCATAGCATGCATTGTTGCCCTTTTCATGTGAGCGAGCAGATTCATGCTCCAAACTAGCTGTCAATGAGCAGGTGCACGTGTCAATACATTGTCAGCAAGCGTTGATGGGGTCAAGTCTGGGATGACGTGGCTGCTGACTCTGCACCCAACTCTCTTGCAGGGAGTTAATCGTGCAATACTAGAGGAGCTTGCTAAAGAAGCTGGAGCTGCGGAGTTGGGCAACAGGCACCTTGCTTATGATGCAAGCAAGAGCTTGTTTACAGCAGGACAGCTGCCTTTCACGCAGAAGACCTTCACAGTCAATCTGCCCGACAAGGACGGTTCAAGAGAAGGACGGCTGAGAACCTTCAACGTCGCCATAAAATTGGTCAACACTGTCGGTTTGGAGCCTTTGTGGCAGTTCCTACGTGGTCGGGATTTGGAAATCCCGCAGGAGATTTTCCAGGTCAATGCATGGCTTTTGCCCCTCAAGACTACCGGTTGCTTTTGTATTGTACACTTATTCATTTGCTACAGGCACCCAACATGTCGTTGTCTGATTGGTCTATCTGGCGTCTTTACAGGCTTATGACATAGCCTTCAGAGCAAGTTCAGCGAAGTCTTACATCCCAGTAGGACGATCATTCTTCAGCGACAGCTTGGGTCAAACAGATCTGACTGGTGGGCTGCGCTGCTATCAGGGCTTCTTTCAAGTAAGCAAAGCCACCGCGGCATGAGCCTGGTCACACACTTTCACCATCTTGACACATCCCTAGCAGAAGCTGAGACATGCTCTTCCTACTGTCTATGCTCCCCCGGTCTTCTCTCCTCTCTACTTTGGCATCCTGGTGCTCCACAAGCTATGTCATCCGTGCATCCTTGTATCTCAGGCTTTGCTCGTGACAATCACAGTATCAATTGCTGTATAGCACACTGATTGCAATGGTGGACGGCATGCAGAGCCTTAGGCCTACACAGCAGGGTCTTGCCCTCAATATTGACAGCTCAGCCACAGCGTTCTTCGAGCCGCTTCCTGTAGTCCAATTCGTTGAGAAGTTGCTTAACATGAGGGGCCCACTACGTGCCCTCCAAGATAGGGAGCGCGTCAAGGTCAGGAAGGCACTGCTTCGTCTGCAAATTACTGTCACACACCGTGAAACGCCTCGCAAGTGAGTTAGCCAGTAATTTTGTGTGACTCTTTGTTGCCCTTGGACGACCTCTTGACGGCACGCTGCCGCATATAGTCAGGACTCTCTAAGAGATTTTTCTCTACAGGCACTCTGGCTTGCTCAAGTACATGGCAAGCCCGAGCATATTTCTTAAGGTGATTGCAAGCTGTCGCAGACCTTACATATTCACTGAGAATCTTTTGCAATCAGGTACCGTGTAACAGGTGTGACACGTGAGCCGGCACAAGATTTACAATTTGAAGCAGATGGAGAGAATGTGTCGCTCATTGCATACTACCAGCAAAAATACAACTACAAGATCAGATTCCCACAGCTTCCATGCATAGTAGTTGGAAGCAAGAAGAGTTGGTTGCCAATGGAGGTCTGTGTGATTGCTAAGGATCAGAGGTACCTAGGCAAGCTTGGTGAAAATCAGGTACCATCACCCTTATTTACTCCTGTGTCTAGAAGGACAGCAAGTGCTTGATCTGCTTTCTGCTGGAGGTTAAGGACTGCAGCCACTGGATGCCTTTACCAAAACTGGTATTGGTTCAATGTTGCAAGACGTGCATGATGCTAGTAATATTTGGTGAGCTGCAGGTGAGGAACATGTTGAAATTCACATGCAAGAGACCACCGGATAGAGCACGCTTCATTCAGAATCTTGTGGCTGGAGCTCAATTTGACAGGTAGTGACAGCTCCAGGTATCTCTTTGCAAGTGCTGTATCAAGCATGGAATCATTACCAAAACACACCACAGGAATGCCTATGCCTAGTCTCTGTGTTTGCAATACTAGCCTCAGATTTCCTGCACTCCATGGTGGTTGACCTGCTTGCTCCGGTCGTGCCACAGGGACCCCATTGCACGAGATTTTGGCCTAGGGGTGAAGCCAGAGATGCTGACTGTTGAAGGCCGACTGCTTCCACCACCAAACCTCATCTATGGGGATCAGGCTCAAGTAAGAATGGCGTTGTTGTCATGGAAGTTAGCAAGATGAGCTGCACCCCTTTACTAAGACTGTCAATGATCACAATCGTAATTATTTACCCAGGAAACCTGGGTGCCTCATCAGGTCCAGCCAAAACTTGGGGCATGGAACCTCCTTCAACACAGGTTCCACGAGGGCAAACAGATTGATCGCTGGATCTTGTTGAGTTTTGCGCCACCAAATTGGGTTGACATGCAAACTGCCAACCGTTTTGGACAAGCTCTTGCGGCACGTTGCAATCAGTTGGGTATGCGGGTAAGCAATATGGCCCCCGCTGTCATTCATGTTGCTTGATTTTAAGCACGGAGTATACTGAAACTCCAGAGTATATTTAAACTCCACAGTTATTTGCAGGTATTATATCTCTTGGTATTGCTGCCACTAAACATGCCGACTGAATCTGTGGGAGAGGGAGTTTGATGTCACTCAAGCTCAAAGTCGCATGCAATGTCACCCATCTTATTTTACTCTGTGTTGCACTGTCAAAGATGAGGCCAGAGCCAGCAGCACCTGTGCAGCAGAGGAGATTGGACCAGCTGGAAGTGGTGCTGAAGCAGGTTGTCCAGGCTGCTGCCAAAACAGCTCCGCTCCAGCTCATTGTGATCATCTTGCCAGATAAAGTTCCAGAGTACAATGACCTCAAGCGGGTCTGTGAGACAGAGCTGGATGTTCCATCCCAGTGTTGTCTCTCAAAACATGTACCCAAGTGAGTGATGTACTGTGCATCTTTTTTACTGGATCGTCTCTGTAGCCCACCAAGAATCAGAGGACTGGTTGCTGTGTTAGCCACATTGTACATTGTCTGATTGTGGTTAAAGCACTCGTATTAGGGCTGCTGTCTAAGCGGTGTACTTGGTGCTTTGGAGTACGAGAGTCACCGGGAGGCTTGATGAAGTACTTCTGTCCTGCAGATGCGACAGTCAGTACCTGGCAAATCTAGCCATGAAAATCAATGCAAAGGTTGGTGGGCGTAATGTGCAACTTCAACAGGAGAAGATGAGGAATCTGGCCGGTCTTTCGGAGGTGCCGACGATGATACTGGGAGCTGATGTAACACATGCGGCTCCTGGCGACGAAGAGTCAGCCTCAATTGCTGCAGTCGTGGCCAGCAAGGTTAGCATGCACTACATGCTGATGAATGGTGTCAGTCACCGTACGTGCTCCATAAGACAGATGGCACCATGACTGGGCAGCCATTGTGCATCCGACTCCTGCTTACTCTCAGGTCCAATCTGGCTACTTTGCAGGATTGGCCATGTGCCAACAAGTACGTTGCCCTCGTGGAAGCGCAGCCCCATCGTCAAGAGATCATATCTGCTCTGTACACAGAAAAGCGTAGTGCCGGTGGCCAAGTAGAACCCGGGGGCATGGTCTTGGAGCACCTGAAGAACTTTTACAGGGTCAGTCGCATGTCACACAAGAAGCCGAGGTTGCTGAATAGATGCATAAAGAAGAGCTTGAGGCATATGCACAGGAGCATGAGTCCGTTGAGAGGTCAATGCCTGTTCTTTAGGGGTTCCCTTGTGAGGTGGCAAGCAGGTCAATGCAAACCTGCTGAAGCATGTTCAGGTCATTGTGTCTGGTTGGGCATGCAAATTCTTGGCAGGCCCCCTGCAGCCACCTCACCGTCAGTAGCTGCGTAGCATGTCTTGTCTTGTCCTCTCTCAAGGTTGCTGCTGGCTTCTGGCTTTCTGGACATTACAGGCGACAGGTCAGAAACCTGCACGGCTCATTATGTTCAGGGATGGTGTGAGTGAAGGTCAGTTTTATCAAGTACGTACTCCTGACCATGTTCACATGTTGAGCTGCTTGGTCATCTTTGATCAGTTGTGCATTCTCAGGTGGCTAACACAGGAACAGGATTGGGATTATTTAGGATTGTTGTCGCATTATCCATTTACTCGTACAGCCAGCCTTGTCAGGTTTTATGCCATTGCCACGTCAGGCCTGAACTTGTGTGTAGCTTGCAACACTTTTTGGCTTGTAACTTTCAAGCTGTGGTGGGCAGGTACTATCGCAAGAGCTTAGTGCAATAAAACGAGCTTGCCTTACTCTTAAAAATAACGATGGTCGCCCCTACAATCCACGTATAACATTCATCATTGTCCAGGTACTGCAAGTGCCAGAAAAGTCAGTCAGTGATTTACCATGCAAGCGACTGCTCAACCAACTGGAGTGCCATGTTCTCAAGCTTGACTGCACAGAGTGATATCCTGATGCATCTCACTTGACATACCTTTTGTTTGTAGAAACGGCACCATACGCGGCTATTTCCAACAGACCAGAACACTGATAGGTCAGGGAACGTGATGCCCGGAACTGTCGTTGACACCAAAATCTGTCACCCACGGGAGTTTGACTTCTACCTCTGCAGCCACGCTGGTATCCAGGTGTGTATTTAGTACTCAGTTACCACAGTCAGAGCATCATAGGGGGCAACTCAAGATCTGCTAGTGACAATTGCAACTTTTTTGGCAGGGCACCTCAAGACCAACGCACTATCATGCGTTGTGGGACGAGAATGGCTTCACTGCAGATGCGCTTCAGCAGGTCTGCAACAGGACATTTACCACATCATTAATCCAATACATGAGCTGCTGCCTGCAGTTTCTCTGTCCTTGCTATCAGTCAAAACGCAGCAGTGATGAATTTAGCCTTGTCACACTGAGAAGCAAGACCATGACTTACCCTCTGACAGCAAGTCACACATCCTTGTTCCTCAGATGTGCAACAATCTGTGCTACACTTATGCTAGGTGCACAAGGTCAGTTTCCATTGTGCCCCCCGCATATTATGCTCACCTGGCGGCATTCCGGGCCCGCCTTTATTCGGAGGGCAGCACAAGTGGGTCTGACACAGCATCCTCTGTAAGGCCACTATCCATGTCTTCTCTATTGATATGAAGGCCATCTCCTGTAACAGTACATGTTATACAGAAGATGTCGGTATGTTTGTGCAGTGGTTGATGTGGGTCAGCGCATGTATCAGGGGTACTTTGTGCTGCATATGCATGTCTCTCCTCGTAGTGAACCACTTCAAGTCGTTTCATGGTGCAGAAGAGCGAAGCAGGGGCCTCAGTACCTTTGCGGGGAGTGCCACCTGTCAAGAGTACCGTAAAAGAAGGAATGTACTTTTGCTGAGATAGCTATTCTTCCAGAAGGGTCCTACTCGGGGCAAGACCAGTGGCACGAGGTGCCTCTTCTTTGGTCATTTGTTAATTGTTGCTAGTGAGCCTGTCTGTCAGCGCATGTTGCTGTTAGCCATCTGAGGCATGAACACCACTACAAACACCATTGCACCATTACTGTGTCTTTACTTCATGAAGGTTCCTCCATGTGGCGTCTAGAAGAAGCTCCACAATACCAGTGACAGTGTCAATCTGCTGTGAAATGGTTATCCATTCAACATCTACAGTAGTTGTATTCCGAGGCCTGTCGTCCTGGAGTTGGCACATAGTGCATGTCTGACCGTTTGCAGCACCTAGCAAGCACCACCTCAGACGAGCCTGTGAGAGGCATCGAATGATGTAGTTCTTGCCTCCTTCCATTTAGGTGCACAGCAAAGTGTGCCATTACTTGGCAGCAAGTCGAAGTATAATCATCCTCTCACAGAAACAGAAGAAAGAAAAAAAGTGGCTCTCATGAATGGGGCAAGGGCTGTGTACAGCCAGCCTGAAAAGAATTTGACAAGGTCCAAAGGGGCCAAAAAGCGCTTCCCCAAAGCAAAACAGAACTTACTAAAACGCAACACTCTCTGAAGATAGGGCGGTAGCTTCAATGCTATATTGTAACTTACGGGTGTTTTCGTTTCTTCAGGTTCTCTGTGCGTTTCACATCATCCTCCACTTCAGCTTTTAGAGCTATTCCCTGCGTAGAGGCTTCAATCACCAAGGCAGCGCCTTGCATGGTGTTCATTGTCACAGAACCAGGCAGATTTCCGGAGTCAGCAGGAGGTGGAACAGCAGCAAGCAAAGCCTTCAGACGGTTGTTTCGGAAATGTTGCCAGTAAAAATATTGCTGCCTGTGTGCGAGTTCCTGGAACCACAGGACCCATCACATCACGCATATTCAGAAACTTCGAAGTAAATAGGTGCAGCTTGGGATGTTTGTCAATGTGCTCTTTGCCTGTGCAAAGCTCACCTTGCACTACATGATAGCAATTTTCCTTCGCAACACCTCGGCTGTATGCTTTACCAGATACTATTCAGCAGGCACACCAGATAAGCCTCACAATGCTGACAAGAGTCATCAAGTTACACGGAAGCGGATGCACACCTTGCTGTGTGGGTGGGCCATTACTGACCGGAAATGCGAGCTCTGCAAAAGCTCCAGGAAGTAGAGACAGTGTGGGTACCTGGGATGGTACATGATAGTCTTTCAGCACCACATCGACCACAGGGTGCTCAACAATGCGATTGAAGGACTGTACAAAGAGGTCAAGTGATTTTATGCATAGTCAAGGACTGGGTGTCCCACGGCACTCTGATACTGCAAGAAGGCAGGAGGGAACAACTGCATAGACAGGGCTTACACTATGAAAGCGGTGTACTGAGGCCTCCTCCAGTACTGAAGGTACTTGAGATAGGCGACAAAAGCGGGGTCGTCAAAGTATCTGTTCTGTGCCAGATCTGAGGCGGGACACGGAGGAGACAACCCTCAGCCCGTCCGTCTCAGAGTTGGGGTGTAGTAAGGTGGTCAGCGTTAGAGCAAGCTCCAGAGCGAGCTGAGCGTGCAGCCAGCACCCTGTGACGAAACCCCGTGCTTCCGTCCGGAAGCACTACCGTAGCATCGCCCGAACCCGATTGATTGAGCTCCTTGGGCTCAGTCCCAGCCGGGGAGCGAGAGCGCACAGTGGATGTACGAGGGGTTGGCGAGGCACTGCACAAACTCCAGCTCCAGCAGCAGCCTCGCCCGGCCGCCGTCGCTCTCCTTGAGCACGCCGTCTTCTCTGCGCGCGGTCCCGCGGGCGCGACCGTCAGGCTTCCGAACGAGGCCGCAGGCGAGCAGCCAAAGCCCCTCGTGACTGGCAGACTCGACCACTGTGACGCCAAAGGTGCGGAATGGTGAGCACGGCGGCCTCCCAGCCGGAGGGCTCACATGCGGTACTCCACGAGCGGCTCCACCGCGGCGGCAGCGGCGGCGCCCTCCTCCGCGGCGTCCGCCATGGCGCTCGTGCGCGGGAAGCATCGAGTCAGCGACCGCTGGAGGGGCGCCGCACGGGCGACCAAGCCTCGACCCCGGCGCCGCCCCTGCGGCGACTGCCACGACCGCGACCGCCGCAACCGCCGCCTTTTTTTTTTTTTTTTTTTTTTTTTTTTTTTTTTTTTTTTTTTTTTTTTTTTTTTTTTTTTTTTTTTTTTTTTTTTTTTTTTTTTTTTTTTTTTTTTTTTTTTTTTTTTTTTTTTTTTTTT
>WELB01000054.1:518558-543117 GCA_009602725.1 Spirogloea muscicola
CGTCGAGTGTAGCCTAGATTGGCAATGTTTTGAAGCAGAGTGTGGAAGCGAGGACCCAGACAGCCAAAGATGTCGATTGCAGCTGGCAGGAGTTGATCGCATTGGGGGTAATCGGAGTAATGCCGCAGTTTTCTTTGCTCTGCTCCGCCCACTGCATGCCCAGCAATGTGTGTTGATGCTGGGCCTTTATATGCCTCCGTAACAACAACGTCGACCAGGGCCCGTGGTCCTCCACCAGGTTGCACGCCCACAATGTCAAGTGTGCGGCGATGATGATGTCCCTGGGCGTCCGTGGTGATAGGCATGATATTGTTGACTTCCACGACCGCACGGTAGCCGGCGTCGCGCATCAAGCCCGCCAGGGCATCGCGAAGGAGGTTGTGAATGCCCAACACTTCTGGTCCAGTGGGGCATCTCAGCATGTGAGTAGCGAGCACAGCACCCTCTGCACGGAAGCCGCACTCGCACTGGCGCACCCCAATCAGGCAATTAGGTGGGAGGCCGAGGAAGAGTTGAAGCGATGTCCGAAAGGCCTCGGAGCTGATGCTGAAGGCGTTGGCGACGGGGGGAGAGGTGATCCAGTCAGTGGCACCAGGTGTGGCCAGAGAAGTGAGTCTTGCCAAGCTCCTCGGATTGTTCTGAATCTCTGGCAGCCTCCTCCTCAACCTTATGCGGCGTTCGTCTTCCACTGCCGTAACAAAGAAGAGAGCGCTAGAAGTGTCTGCACAGCTTGGTGTGCCTGTTCCATTATAGAATGCGGCTCTCGCTTAGTTTGCAGCGCTCGCAAGCATTGGCTCTTCATCAACGTGCAGGGCGTGCTCTAAGTCAGGCCTCCGGCTTTCGTGGCGGCGCTCCAGCTCCCCAAGTTAGCTTGTCAGATTTGTTTGTGCTCACCCGTGGGTACTAATGTCATCTTAGGTACCTTGATTTAGGTCTCCGTGTTATGTAGCATTGTTTAGTCTGCACTCGACTCTGCCTGAACAATGTATTGGCTTGAATTGGCCTCCCTTTCAATTCATGCGCCCCGCGCGCCTTCTCTCTCTCTTTGCCCGTCGGGTTCCGCAAGTCACCCGTGAGTACTACCACCACACCGTTTCCTTAGCCATCCTAGCGTGGAGCTTCGTTTCATGTAGCCCCAACTAAGCTTCGCCCCCTGGACTGATTGATCAGAGGGCAAGTGCGCGCCCCCCCCCCAGTGGACCAGTGAGGCCCCCTTCGATCGGCAGCCCGCGTGCCGGCAAGTAGCGGCGGCGGCGGCGGCGGCGGCGGCGGCGGCGAGGCGCGCAAGACGGGGAGGAGGGTCAGGGCTCGTTGCGGGCTGAGCGGAGGGCCGGGGCGCGATGAACGACTCGGAGGTGTCCAAGCAGGTGGCGCAGATGGTGCAGTTTATCCGGCAGGAGGCGGAGGAGAAGGCCAACGAGATCTCCGTCGCCGCCGAGGAGGTGCGCGCCTCCTCTGCTCCTCAGGGGCCCGCCACAGCCGCCGCCGCTGCTGTGGGCGCCCACCTGGAGAAGCCCCATGTGCTCGCGTGCCCCCGGCTCGCGTGCAGGAGTTCAACATTGAGAAGCTGCAGCTGGTGGAGGCGGAGAAGCGCAAGATCCGCGCCGAGTTCGAGCGCAAGGAGAAGCAGGTCGACGTCCGCAAGAAGATGTGAGCCCCTGCCTGGGCTGACCCTTGATGCGCCCGCTGCCACTCCGGTGGCCTGGCCCTGCCTGTGAAGCGCCGCTTCCCTGGGCCCCAACAACTGGTCGTCTTGTCGTTCAGCTGCAATGCAAGGCCGTCTTGCTGGCTGCTTCTTGTCCGTTGCGGGCTACTTTGGGCTGAGCTGGGTCTTCCCCATCTACCCCTGTTCGCAGCGACTATTCCACGCAGCTCAATGCCTCGCGACTCAAGGTCCTCCAGGCGCAGGACGACATTGTGCGGCACATGAAGGAAGAGGCCGAGAAGAAGCTCCAGACCGTCGCTGATGACTCTGAGGCCTATGGGCGCCTCCTCAAGGGGCTCATCCTCCAGGTTGGACCCAGCATCAGCTTCTTCCTGTGCAATCTACGTTGTCAAACCGAGTACGCATTTGCTACGGTGGCTGACCTCAACAGAAACCGATGCTTGCTGGCTGGCCTTCTTCTCCTGCGTCACAGGGCTTGGACCGATTGAGCGAGTCCGCCGTCCAGCTGAGGTGCCGGGAGGATGACCTGAAGCTTGTCCAGGCGGCAGTCCACGCAGCCAAGGCTGACTATGCCTCTGCCAAGATGACGGAACCGCCAAGTATTGCAGTCGACACCACCAACTTCCTTGCCCCGTCTTCCATTGGTGGTGCATCTAAGTCGACCTGGTGAGTCTCTTTACTAGTTGGGATGTTTATGGTTCTGAACTATGTAATATAGCTTTTCCACTGAAGTTTAGCATCACCGAATTGCTGCTTTTTGCTCTGTGACGCTGTTGATGAACCCTGTACGTACTTGCCGCAGCTCGGGCGGCGTCGTCATGGCGTCCAAGGATGGCAAGATAGTCTGCATCAACACACTCGACGCAAGACTGGACATTGTCTACAAGCAGAACCTTCCTGCGGTAAGGCCGGCATACTGTGGAGCCATTCGTTGGTGATCACTGTCTCGGTCTTCTGCGAAAGAATGTCTAATGACATTCTTTCACAGCTCTGGCCAGCTTCTCCTTTTATCTGTCAATGTTACTGAAAGCAGCTCCTCGGAATGGCTGTGCAGATTCGAAAGCAGATGTTCAAGACTTCTATTGTCACCTGAACTCTAGGACCCCAACCTTGGCTTACAATCAAACTGGACGTGTGAGGCCCGTCAGTAACAAGCTCTTGCCATGAGACTTCCAGCCTTTGTCAGGGAGCTATCAATCTCAAATTTGACCAGCCACGGCGACAAGGAGTGGGCAGCATTGCTAGCAGCGCATCCAGGTCTTACAAGGTCACAGTCACACTCCACCTCATCCACAGCAACTAAAAGCTGCACATGCAGCTGTGGAGGTTGTGCTTTGCAATGCTACAGTTGCATTGACCCTGCTGGTGCTGCAACCTACCTATGTTTGGCTGGGATTACGCTGCTCACCAGTGCGGTGCCTAGGGCTGCCTAAGTACTCTTAGACAGGAAGCTGCGTGCTGCTTCGAGTCCACATTTGGTGCCAATACTTCTAAGTCACCTCTTTTCATCTCGCACTCAACATTCAAAGCGACTCTGAACTCTCTGAAGGCCAGAAGTGCTGTTGTTGCGAGGAAAGTTGACAATTGGTACCTGTTTGTTGGTTGCTTCGCATCAAACCTGGGTAACTCAGCCTCTGAAACTGAGACCCCTTCCACAAAACTGCTGATCAACAAGGATAGGGGCTAGCTTTGCTACAATGTCTGACCTGGGGTGTAAAAGTCACAACGATTACAGTCTGGCTGCATGATGACTGGCAAAATAAAGATTGATGTTAGCTGGGGGAGTAGAACAAGCTCTGAGTTCGCTGCAATGTATTGCACTCAATTTATGCAATAGCTTTTTCATGTTCACATCAGCCCAGTACAACCACAAATGCGATCATGATTGAGAATAGCCTTGCCTTGGATTGGCGGGTGGGCGGGCAAATATTAGAGATTGGCAAGTGGGTGCCATCTCCTGAGTTCTTCAGGCGAGCCAGCAATATTGTGCTCGATGCTGCTCGCGTGAAGAACTCAAGGTACAGGCGGAGATCTTGTGATTTGGGCATGCTAACCTATAGTCAGCGAGGTTGTGACGACTTTCTGTGACCTTTATACCACTGCCAGCCTCGCTGCAGACTACACCAGCAAATACTGCAGGGGCTGGCAGCTAGGTGCGAGTGCATATGCTGCAGCACCTGAGCCGCAACATGGCATTCAGAAACTGAGTGGGTGAGTAGAACCCACACCACCGCTCTAAGCTGCTACCACGTCGAGAGGCTGCCCGTTACTGGCAGCATGTCAGACAGTGTCAGGGGTCCTCATGTGCCGCGCTAAGTAGCTGCGGGAGCAGGTCTGGCCAAGGGCAAGGTCCAGGGAGGGCCTGGGAATGTCAGTGCAGAGCTTGAGGAGCAATGATACCCTCTCCCTCCCCCGAGGGCTGCCTTCAGAAATCATCTTCATCAATAGCTGCACGGCTCCTGACTCCTGCATATGCGCCTTGAAGCGTACATTGCCCTTTCCCAGCTGCAAGTTGCCAACATATAGCAAGTCAAGATATCATACAGTCTCATAACATCCTTGCTGACTACCCCCAGAGGCTGAAACAATTGACTAACACTATGGAATGAATCAATCTGACCGGTGAGAAGGCAAGCATAAAAGGTTGGATATATGCATGCACAATGGGATCAATATATTAATGACTGTCCAGCTGCACACGATAAAGACCACTCACCTGCAAGAGAATAGCCACAGCTGCCTGTCGGATGTCAACATCCTCAGACTTCAAAATCTTCATGATCACACCCATGCCTCCAGCATCCATAATCGCAGTCCGACCGTCAGTGCTGGCTGCCAGATTGGCTGCAAGGTACACGACCATGCTAATCAATATATGCTACAATTGTGCACGAGCTGATGCTCAGCTTCGATGTGCATCTTCATGTACTCAGCACATCAGTCTGCAAAGATGCCCAACTTTGTAACAGGCTGAAGAAGAAACCAAGCATCATTGGCAATTGTGGACCTACTGGTAAAAGACTAAATTCCTACACACGACACTCACCCAGGATGACCATGGCATGTGTCAAGAGCGAGTCCGGGGCTGCCAATCGATTGGTTGACATACAATGTCAATCAGTTGATTGCCTTAAGAGATGGTGTTGCATATGCAATGAGATGTGAGACCAAGGTCCACGCCAAGGTCCATCTATGATATGTGAGACTCCTGAAATAGGACCAAGGACATGCACAAAGCTTGAAGGTGCAAAAGGAGGTTTCAAGGGACCCACCTAGAGATGGTCTCGTGGAAGTTGCCCTGCTAACAGTCGCCAACAACTGGGGCACAAGACCTGCTCTTACAAGCTTCCCTTTGTGAATCTGTGCAAAGGAAGTGAGAAGGTAATCGATTGTGAGCAATACAATAGTCAAGGCCAGGCTGGCATAATCAAACAGAGGGAACCATAGAGTACATGACATATGCAAACATTGGGAATTTGATAGCAGAATGCAGTCTCATTCAGCACCCCTGATGCAGCCAATGAGGTTGGTCAGGTGAGATGCTGCCTTATGCTGACTTGCAACAGTTCATGGATGCCAAAGTCACCTGGTTATGGGAGAGCTTATGCAGGGCCCTGATGCAGTCTTTGTGAGCCCTTGGACCACCGGTGATGAGAACTTGCACCAAGGGAGGAATGGCCCCCGCAGATCCAATCATCAGTCGATTATCCTCTGACTGCAGCTAGCAAAAGAGCAAGTCATATTAGTGAGCCAGTACAATGACAGAGGAGCAATGCTTCTTTGGTATCTCAATCAGTACCCCAATACCTTGCTGACCACTCTTTGTAAGTAAGCTTGCATGCTGTGTCCCCCAACATATGCTGGCAGAAGGTAGGCAGCAAATGCAGGAGGGGAGGTGTACGGTCTGCTGACCTGGCAGAGGCTGAAGATTGCTCCAGCAGCATGTTCTTGCACCTCAGCGTCAGAGCACTTCAGAGCTTGCACAAGAACCGGGACAGCACCAGCTTCCGGTAGCAAGCGTTTATTCTGGTCATCAATCGATATATTGACGATGGCCGCAGCTGCATTTACCATGACTTCACGGTGCGGAACATTCAGCAGTTGCACCAGGATGCCTAAAATGACTGAAGCACCAAGGACAGCGCGGTTCTTGGCACTGTGTTTGACAAGGCGCCGGACTTCTCCTGCAGCCCAGGCCTGTCATGCGTGGAAATGTACAGCGACAATGAGAACAACTGAGGTCGCCATAGGGGTTGCTACAAGCCACAATCAATATATAGGCTGGCGAAGGTGGCCATGACCAGACTCTAGACATGCATGTATGTCGGCATATCGATGCCAAAATGAGGAGACAAACAGGTGTTGCAAAGCAAGTACCTGATTGTCAGGGTCCTCATAGTCACTGAGGCACACAAATAAATCCTCAATGTCGTTGTCAGTCACGTCCTTCACCTGCTGGTCTTCTAGTCCACCCATCGAGACAGTCCTGGTTAAAGGACTCCTTGAAGATGAGGCAGGGGACGCTATGGAGCTCTCTGAGCATCGGCTGGGGTCGCTTGAGAGACCAATGTCTGAATACGATCGGCGCGAGTGGCCTCGCTGGTGAGCGGGCTGCAGCCAATGTGATGAACAATGTGTCAGAGCGTTGGCTGAAACTACGTCGTGCAGTGTGCCTTACCATAAGACCACAGTTGCGCAACCATTGTCCTTGCATCAGCAGACTGAGGAGTCGGTCAGGCTTGGCTAGGCACTGACCTGCCCTGCATGTCGTACCATGACGTGGCCAGCATGATCAGGAGGGTGGACGCTGACAGTGAAACTTGCTGGTGACGAGAGAGGGGAGTCTTCTGGGATGGAGGGCGAGGTTGGGTATGAGGACGAGTCCGGAGAGCTCCCGCCACTGTCGACATCTGCACACCGGACAAAGTGCGGGAACCTGTCCCTACGAACATTCTCCACCCTGCCTGCGTCTCTTGTCCCCGAGCCATCGTCGCACGTAACAGTGCCCTGCAAGGTCAACTCCTCCAGCCTCTGCACATGGATGGCTGGATCTGACCTCCCTGTTCCACACTTCCTGTCGTCCAGACCATATTCTGAGGGTGGCTGCGGAAGCGGGACGCCATGCTCCTCGCACCAGCCAGCAATCATAGCTTTCACTGTGTAGTTCGGCACAACGGTCATGCTTGTGAGCGGTTGCCTCGTCTTTGGACACGTGGTGTTGCCTTGAGCAAGCCATGCCTCGATGCATCTGCAAAAGCGCAAGGCAGAAAATGTCACGACATGCATCGTGCTTCACCTGCTGCTTGGACACAACCCCCACCTGTGCTTCCCCTACATGTGAACAGTAACTACAAGGTGTCGTCACATTCGGACGAGCATGTCAACCAGGAGTACTGCGCCCTTGAGCACTCTATCTCACTAGGTTGCTCAATCACGTCATCAAGAATGGCGGAATGAAGGGCATGCCTGCGCTCGTAAGTTTGCCCAGAAGAGACTATGACGGGATCAGCCATCAGCTCCAGCCAGATGGGACATCGCATCTCCATTGGAGGTATTGCCACGTCGGATGTCCTTGGACTGGCATATCTAGCAATTTCTCCAGGCTGCTCTGGGGACCTTGGTGCAGCAGATACCCTGTCTTGCATTCCACAGCTGCAACTGAAAGCAGGACAGCTGCAAGGTAGCAGCTGCTTTTGCTTCGAGGTGAGCTCCGGGCCTTCGGCGGCCGCACCTAAGGTGCAATCGCTCAGTATGATGGTTGTGTCGAGCGAGCCTTTCTCCTTGCTGACACTGAGCAGGTGCGCGTCGGCCGACGTCAGGCCTCCGAGCTGGCGAGCCCGCTCGCCGGACTGAAGCAAGGCCATGGCGCAGGCCCTGCTCAGCTGCCAGGACGCCCTCCCGTCGCCGTGGCCCTGCCCGGGCCGGGCCCAGAGGGGCCTTCCATGGTCGCCAGCGGCAGCCCGCTAGTGCCGCCACACGCCTCCCTCCTGACAAGGGACGCCGCACCGTCGGGGGCTCGAGCGAGAGCTTGTCACCGAAGAGCCGGCGGCGCGAGGCGGCGCGACACGAGCGCGCCCGGGCCCCGCCTGGGTGCAACGGCCAGCGCCAGGCCGAGGGTCCGCCGGCGGGGGGAAGTGCCAAGGCGATGAGATGGGTGGGGGGGGGGGGGCGGCGAGGCGGAGTGTCACGTAGCGGCTGATGATGGGGAAGAAGCGGAGAGCTCTTCCGGAACGAAAGCGGCTGCTGATATGAAAGAGTAGGCTGTGAAATGCCAGCCAGATGCATACAGGTGTTCATGACGGAGCCAAAGGCTAGGCAGACAGGGCGCCCTCAATACCCCCGTGTCAGCACCGGACGAAGAAGCCCGGGCGCCGGCGGTAGTGGTTAGCGACGGGCACACGAGGGCGGGAGGGAGGTATGCCCTTTCGGACCGATGATCCCCATCGGATGGGCCGATGAGGCTCATCTAAGGGGGGGCGGGCCATCTGCTTCCCATCTCTCGCCTCGCCTCCCCCATCCGGCGACGAGCCCCGGCCTGCGGGCGCGGCGCGCTGGCCGCCTCCATAGCCGCGGGCAGCGGCGGCTATGGCGCCGCGCGGGCCCGGGTGCCGCCGTGGGCCCCCCGCCCCCTGATCCGCGGCGAGACGGGCGGCGGGGGCCGGGGCGCGGCGCGGCGCGGGATCTGGGGCCCTGGGAGACGCAGCAGCCGCGCAGGGCGCAGGCACAGTGCCAGAAACAGCTGCATTGATGTGAGGCAATGGCCGTACTTTAATGGAAGGCAATGGCCGCCGTGAGAGCCCAAAGCAACGGCCGTGAGAAGCCCAAAGCAACGAGCAACGGCACAATGCGGNGTCCCGCCCGTGCGCCCGCCCGGGCCCCCGCCGGTGCGCCGGCCCCCGCGCGCCCGGGGCCCCCTTCGCTCCCCCAATCGTACCACGGCTGGGGGCCCGCCCCCCCCCGTTGGCGCTCCGCCGTCTCGCAACCTCCGGGCCACGTCCACCTCCCAATCATTGCTGACGCTCCGGACGGCCCGCGGGCCCCCACCCGCCGCCCCGGCTCGCTTCACGGGCCCCCCGGCGCCGCCGCCTATGCCCGTGCTATTCACCTGCGCGGCGGCGCAAGACAACGAAAGGGAGGCCACAACATCGAGCGTTTTGGGGCTCCGCGGCCCCACCAAGTGGGGTATTGCTCTACCTGCCCAACGGCTTCACAGTGGCCCGTGCTGTGGCGGGTCCACCACGCGCCGCGCTGTCGTGCCACCAGCCCCTGCCGGCTTCTCGCGCCGGCAGCAGCTGACACGCACCCCGGTGGCGCGCAGTCTCCTTCGCGTGCTCCTTAAACCCCTCGGCCTTCTGCAGTCGAGCAGCTGTCTCACCACCTGCGTACGCAGTACCCCGTCGTCCGCATCGGTCTGGGGTCTGATTGGACTTTGACAACATTGATGGGCAACGCCACTGCATGAATGCTGCCATACATCACTAGCTGCATGCGACCCCACAGGCTTTACCATCCAGCGCACTAGAGATGTTGCCATTGTGAGTCATAAGAGCCTGGCGAGCTAAAACAGAAGAGTCGACCTTCTTTGAGCAGCTAGTCTGTCGGATCTGAGGCTCCTCACTCGTAATTACTGAGTGATCCATCCTCCCCCTGTTTTTCCCATCGCATCCTCAGGCCCCTTTTGTAGCTGCTCAACGCTCTTAGGCCCCTTCGAACCTTTGTCAATTCTTTTGGGCTGGCTTTTCGCAGCCCTCACCCCCATTGGGAGTACCACTTCTCTCTCTCTCTTTTTGAGAAAGTGTCGCATCAAAAGGCCGTGGTGCCTTGTCTGAAGAAGTGGCACTCCCAATGGGGGCAAGGGCTGCAAAAAGCCAGCCCAAAAAGAGTTGACAAAGGTTCGGAGGGGCAATTGTCTGAGGTTGCAATCTTTCACTGACGTCCATGGAGAAGAAGGCTCGCCCATAAAGAAAGAGGGGCTGGCAAAGCCAGCCCACAAAGAATGGACAATGTCCAAAGCCGAAGAATGAGAAGCCGAGGAAGGACTCCTCTACTCTACCAATCACGACTAGGGAAGCTCAGTACCCGCGAGTGAGCAACATCAGGTCCGAGTAGCTCGAGGCAGGGAAGGAGGCACTCCGCCGAGACCCGGAGGCCGCGGAGGCCATGGAGAGCCTCAAGAAGTTTTCAATGATTTGCAGGTAACTTTTCTACTCCCTGTGATCAAAAGCATGTCTGTCCCTGGCAGTGCTTGTCTTGGCTAAACAAAACAAGCTCCTCATTGCCATAGCTAAAGTCTGCCCATCCTTCACTGATCCACTTACACCTCTGGCTTTACTTACTGAAAGCATCCATCAAACTTCCAAAAAGCGCCACTGACCCGTTCTCGAAAGGGACGACAGTCTGCAGAATGCTCTTGTGCTTATACCTGAAAAGACTACTTCATTTTCCCAAGCGTAGCATGTACAAGTAATTCCATCATGAAATGTTGTTTCTGTATAGACAAATTGTGGCAGCAGTGTGACATTCCGCAATCAAATCCTCTTGCATTCTGATTATATATGATCACTAAACAGTGGTGTTTGAGGATGGATGCAAATTTTTGGCCACTCAGGGCCTCCATTACCAATACAGTACCTTGGCATAGTGTCAATCACCCCTCCACGTCTGTCTTATGATCGGCTCAACTAGTACAGTGCATTAGTGAGCAGTGTTTGTCTCACATGCGGAGCTGGATGTTTTGAAGTCTAACTTTAAGACAGGTATGCTGTACAAATACTGCCGTCCAAAGATCGACAGTAGAGAGGGGTCTTTTATGAATGCCGAAGGTCTTAGGCACCCTATAATGGAGCGCATAGATACGGGGACAGAGTACATCCCAAATAACATAAGCATTGGGGAGGGCTACAACGGGATCATTCTGTACTCAATGAACGCAGGAGGAAAGACAAGCCTGTTAAAGGCCTGCGGGCTATCATTGGTGCTGGCACAAATAGGGAGTTTTGTACCAGCCTCGAGCTACGTCTTCTCCCCATTTAAGTGCATAATGACGCGGATATTAAGCGAAGACAACAGCCTAAAAGGGCAGTCATCTTTTGTATCAGAGATGTCAGAGCTCAGAGGTTTATTAAAGAGAGCCGACAACAACACACTCGTTCTTGCAGACGAGATTACGCACGGTACAGAGCATACGTCCGGATCTGCAATATTTACTTCGAGTGTCATTACGCTAGCAGAGAGGGCTGTGAATTTTGTCTATTGCTATGGATCTTCTGAAACAAAAATTAATGCCTTTGAGCAGTGGCAGCAGAAAGATCTGTCCAAGTGAGGAAGTCCGTCGAGCTTAGATGATTGCAGTCGCTATAGCGTTCAAGATCATGTTGGCATTGATCATACAGCTCATACCAGGCATGATTAGCAATAAGTTTGTGACCAACTACAGCACATTGCAAGCTATGCTCTTCATCCATGCTCGACACACGTCACGTATGAGTTGCTCTCTTAGAGCCAGACCGCTTGAAGTTGTAGCAGTATGCAGTATGCATCCTTCCTCCACTTGAGAAGGTCGTTTCTACTATTGAGCAATTCAAATAACCAAAGACATTCTCAAAGTACAAGTACTACTGTGAAGCGAAGCTTAGACCTTCTCTGCTAGTAAGAACGCAAGTGACCGGCGCTGTGGTGTATTCTTGAGCTATTTGAATGTGATGAATGCACTGTCTTTGTACAACAAGCTCAATGTCGGCCCACCTTCTTGAGTGCACTAGTATCTCCATGCTTCTATGGTCACAGTCGAGTACTTCAGAGAGAGTACCTCAAGACTCACATTGTTGGGAACCCAGAATGATTTTGCTGATTCTAGTCCATTGCGATAATCTTGCAGACATGCTCAGCATCCTCCCCCCTTCAAGACGTACAGGCTTATCCCCTCATCTGCTGGTATACTCGCCAACATGTTGGGCCAGCCATCCATGCCAGCACTCATGAGTGGAGCTACTTTCTCTCGGCTACAGCACTTCGATTTCTTGAACCTCTGTGCAGGCAATTACGCAGTTGCGACCAGTCACTTATGACGTACAACGTGGCGAGGGTGTAGAGCGCGTGTCTGGCCAATTGTAGTGCAATGCGGCAACGACTTCTTGTCTGCTTATGCAATGCGTTTGGATCTCAGGCTCGACAATGCTGTCGAGCCTGCAGGCGTTTTCAAGGCCAACTCTCTCACTCCAGGACGGATGTGAGAGATGTACCCATTGTGCTCCTCAAGGTGCCTGTTTGCTACGTCCAATAGGTCAGGGAATGAGCCTGTGTATTGAATGATGCTCCTCTTCTGTTGCACAATCATAGATCACAACTGCTCGTGAAGTTTGTCTCTTAAGTTGTGATATTGATAACATGGTGCAATCATCAGGACCTAATGACAAAGGGGCTGGGCATGTTCAGCAGTCATCATCTGCCAGCAGTTCCGCATCCATGCGGACTTTGGCCATTATTTTGGTTAAGTGCCCACCACGTCAGACCACTGACGCCCTTCGACCCGTTCTGTACAATTGGTGCAGTATTTTTCTTCCCATCGATCAGCCCTCCTATTAGAAGGTCATCATTGGTTGAAGCTGGTCATAGCAGGGCAAACCTAAGAAATCTATCCTTATGCGCTGCATAGCTAACTATCAGTTGAGTTGCAGTTGTATATCTGCACAGGCCATCGAAGCTTAGGCCCATGGTTTCAGGGAGGACAGAAGGTAGCATGTACTATAGCTGCGCTACCTTCTTGTGTTTGGCTGGTTGTTCAAAATAATGCAAAGTTTGCTAATAGATTTGCAATACCCTCTGTGTGCTCGATAGCCAACTTGCATGCTTGTGGCAAATATGCGCGCGTGCGCATGTGTAGCCATGAGCTGTCATCATGAAATTGTCATCATCATCGTCTCGTTCAAGCTGCATACGATTCAGACTGTCTATGAATGACCTTGCTGTCCGGTGCCGAGACTCTGTCACAGGCGTCAGCAGGCGGTAGCTGACCAGAGAAAGAGAAGAAACTCTGATGAAGGGCGCAAGCGCCAAAAAACAACAAAATCACTATTCGTGACTTCATACGAATTAAAGCTAGCCGAGTGCATGCAGAGGGAATATGGAGTAGATTATGCGGAGCCGTCAGGCTGGACAACAGTGCTCTTTCCTCTGGCCAGGGGACCCACTTTCAGGACCCTAGCCTCTCTGATTTGCGGCTGCTTAGCAGGGGTTACTGAGTGATTTGTAGCTGCTTTCTTTCTTTGTGTGCTTTTCTTAGCGCTTCCTCTGGCCCCCTTCTCGTACTTTGTTCATTCTTTCTTGGGCTGGCTTTTTCAGCCCCTATCCTCAATGGGCGAGCCTTCTTCTTCTTCCGGAAGAAAGAAGCAAGACTCTTCCAGTAGAGGGCGATGGCTGTGATTGGCCAGCCCAGAATCTGGTTCGTAGGAGCCAGAAAAGTGCTAAAAATCCCCGTGTCAGCCGTAGGAAGTCAGATAAGCCCTGACCCCATCGCACTTTGTTCAATCTTTTTACCTGGGCTGGCCTCTCCCAGCCACCGCCCTCCCCTGGAAAGAGAGAAGGCGCGCGGTGCGCATGAAATTGAAAGGGAGGCCATTTCTAGCCTTACAATGTCCAGTTAACTGGGTAATGAGCTGGCTAAGGGGGACGCTAATATCCCCGAGTAAGCACATGCATATCTGACAAGCTATACTGAGGAGCCGAACCACCTCCACGGAAGCCATTAGCCTGGGCTAATGCACGACCAGCACGCTGGTGAATCGCGAGTGCTTGGGAGCGCTGCAGACTCAATGATAGCCTCATCCTATAACATGCAACGATGGCTTGCGGGACGCGTCTCAGATAAGCTGAGAGAAGGGCCACTAGGCAAACACGCGGGCTCGGACTGGCAGCCCGCCGAAGTGCCCCGTTAGCGGAGCCGCCTTGGGCTCCTCTGTGCGCGGGGGAAAATGGAGTGTGTAGTGAGGGATGGCGGGCTTGAGTGGCCAAGTACATGAGCAAGCACACTGACAGATGTACACAAGTGCTTACCCTAGCTGACCCGCTCAGTAACCACGAAGTGAGTCAGCATGTAGAGGTCGCTAAGTGATGCCCGAACCGAGGGGGCGGTGCGGCACAGCAGAGCAATTCGTCGCGACGTTACCGTTTGCGGCACCTGGCCAGGTGGGTCATGACGCGTGCCGCGCCGCGTCGGGCCCCTGGCGCCCGCACACAGCCGAGCGGGGGAGCCCCGGCAGATCTCCCCGTCTCGGTTACCAGTTCCGGTGCCCCCCCGCCCGCTTGTCGCCTCCCCGAAAGTGTGGCTTTGCTGGGGTGACCGTCTGCCCCGCTCCCTTACCTTTGCCCCCCCTGCCCCCCCCTTAGCAAAGAGCAAGCGCGGCCAGATTGACTGGAGGCTGGGAGAGGCCAGCCCAAAAGGAATGGACAAGGACAGAAGAATCCTGGGTGCTAAGTATTAAGATAGCAGCAAGGGGACTCTCAGTAACCTCTAGTCAGAAGATGCAAGTCTGAATAGCTAGACGGGCTTAGCAAAGGGCTTTGCGCTGTGTAGCCCCATGCTTTACTTCCATCCTCCGCTTGAGAGACAGGCGCGCGGTGCGCCTGAACTGTGTACTAGCTTGGGCTTGGCACCGCGCGCCCTCTCTTCTTCTCCCCCCCTGCCGTCCGATTAGAGGTTGCCGCTGGCGCCCCGAGGCCCGTGGACGAGGAGGCCTTCCAAATGGGGGCGATGGTGAAAAGAGCGCGGAGTCGCTCACCATCGTGGTGGAAGAAATGCGGCAGCCGGTCGATGGCGGGCCCTTGCCCATCATGACGTCGGGTGGAGAGAAGACGCGCGCGGTGCACATGGAAGTAGGAAAGGAGGCCGAGCCAAGCCAGTACACTACTGTGTGGATAGAAGGCGCGCGGTGCGCATGAAATGAAGGGTAGTAGCCAATTCAAGATAAAAGCTTCATTAGGCAAAAGCTAGTGCCGAAAGCGGAGCTACATGAAATGACTCTGCTCATTCTTACTCTGCTCGTTCTTTTTTCTGGGCTGGTAATTCCAGCCCATATCCTCAATGGGCGAGCCCTTTCATCTACATGAAACGAAGCCGCATGTGTGGTAAGAGAGAAGGCGCGCGGGGCGCATGAAATGAAAGAGCGGCCAATTCAAGCCAATACATTGTTCAGGCAGAGTCGAGTGCAAGGTAAGGAGGGAGAAAAGTAGGTGCGGAAGTGGCTGGCCCGGGTCGGCCCAGTGAGAAAGAAGAAGAAGTGGCACTCCAAATGGGGGCAAGGGCTGTGATAAGCCAGCCCAAAAAGAATTGACAAGGGTCGGAGGGGCCGACAAGCGTTTAGCAGCTACAGAGGGGCTTGAAGATGTCATGTCAGCACAGGGGGAGGATGGATCACTCAGTAGTTACGAGTGAGGAGCCGCAGATCCGACAGACTAGCTGCCGGAAAACGATCCCCCTGATAAAGGGCGCGCGGTGCACATTGCATGACAAGCGAAGAAGCCAATACACCCGACGGCGGGCGAGGGCCCCCCCGTCGCCGGCGCCAGGTGCGCCGGGGAGACGTCGCTTCCACCGGCCCCTGGCCGGCTGGGGACGGCAGGTTGGCCCCCTCCTGTTCACCTGGAATAAAGCCCCCATAACCCTAGCGGCCGCCGCCGCCGCCGCCGCCGCCGCCGTTGGCCGCCCCGCTCGAGGCCGCAGCCTGCCGGCTCTCGCGGCGCGCAGCGTGGAAGGAGCGCCGCGAGCGCGGTCGGGGCGCGGCCGCCGCCCGCGCCTCCGCGGGATGGCTCGCAAGTGGCCGCCGACGCTCGCCTTGGCTGCTGTGGCTGTGGCGAGCATCGTCGCTGCGGCGCTGGCACAGCCGACGAACCCGCCAGGTCTGCCACACTGGCACGGCTTCGTGGCATTGGCGGGCCATGGCGGGCTGCACGTCCCCAGTGATGAGCACATCACTGAAGCACCATGACGGCCACGTGCTGTGCTTCATTCTTCTGACCAGCAGCCGCGCGAAGCTGGCTCACATCCCCATCACGGTGGCTCACAAATGTGCAGGCTTCATCAGCATAGACTGCGGCCACGATTCTGGCAACTACCCTGTGGGCAACATCATTTGGCTAGATGATCAGGACTACACTGGTGGAACGATTGGTCCTCTTATCAAGACGCCCACTGAGCAGGCGTTCATGGAGGCCACGATTCGTATCTTCCCAAGTGGCATAAAGGGCTGCTACAATATCCCCATCTCCGAGCCCACTCGCTACTATGTGCGGCTCACCCATTGGTACAACAACTATGACTCTCTGGGCGCGCCTCCAATCTTCAACATTTCTCTTGGGAACACGTTTGTCTACCAGAATGTCATGGACGACGTTTCTATCAACACGCTAGAGTTCATATACAATGCCAACACGTCAGTGTACATCTGTCTGCTGAAGGTGTGCATAAGCTGCTGTGTCGGATCACAACCTTTTGACTTGCCCTCCGTTCTGTCTCTCAGACAAGAGTGCGTGCATCCTTACACTGACATTGCTGTAGAAAGGCTGTGCTAAAGAACGTGTAAGGTGTCCCTCACAATCTCTAGACTTCAGGGCAACAGTGACAGAGCCAAGACTCACAGACAGAATTTCGTGACTGCCTATCGTTGGAGTGTCTGGGAAATTGTTGGGTCATTGTGTCATTGTTGCTTCTCCCATGTTGAGTGCGTCATGGAGCCCTAGAGTGCTCATCTGATGTCAGTCGCTTGCCTCTCTTCAGGTCAAAGAAGTTCCTGTCATCAGTGGTCTTGAGCTTCGCAACCTCACCTCTGCGAGCTACAACAATTCCGCTTACAGTGACCAGATACTGTCCATGTGGTTTCGCTTGAATTGCGGGTCTGATATTTCCGATTCCAGTGGGGACGTCAAATATCCAAGTGACCCTCTGGATCGCATTTGGAGTCCCGATGGCTCACAGTATGGGAATATCGACATCGAGCCAGCGGACGGGCTCGTTGCTTTGCATATTGCAAAGAACCTTACGGGCACTTTTGGCCCTCCAGATGAAATTCCAGCGTTCATCATCAACACTGCGCGCTCTGTGGCTGAACCAGGCAAAAGCCTCAATTATACCTTCAATGATTTGAGCTCTCCTGCAACTTACATCATATACCTCTATTTTGCCGAGATTGAGGAGGGAGTTGTGGCTGGTTCGCGCATCTTTGATGTACGGCTTAACGGGCAGACGGTGGCCAGTAAGTTGTTCTCATACCATGGCCCTCTTCTCTGCAGCAAGTCTGCAGCAGGGAGAGAAAGAATACCCGCCCCTCAAATGTCGCAGATTTACTAAGCCTTTACTTGTACTAAACCCAGCATGGAAGACTGGTGCAAAGCTTCTTACCCAAGCTCACAATTTGTCCAACATGCTCCTCTTATTGATTCTTAACCATTGGTCCTGAACAGTAGCCTTGTACTCGGTCAGGTGGCGTGGACATCTATGCCAGGGTGGGGAAGAATACGCTTTTTACCCTGTCTTTCACAGTCAGACTTGAAGAGCTCATGTTCATTGTCCTGGAGCTCAAACCCGTTGGAAAGTCGAAGCCTGTCATCAGTGGCATTGACCTTGAACAACTTGTCCCTTTGGCAAATACTACAAGCTCATCAGATGGTATGTTTGCTTGTCGGTCGTACTTCTTGATGTACTCTTGCAAGTTGGACTAGCCCCGTATTGCGCACTTGTTTCTTGCGGTCATTAAGTGCAACTCTGCAGCGCTCACACCCAAGGTTGATGTACATGAAGAAATCAACAACTTGGAGGCAATGCCTGTAGTTCGTCCCACCTGAACCAACCTTCTCGACCTGAAGATGCCAAGCTTGGCTGACCATCTTATTGACAACATCAGAAGAGAGAAGAGCACGAAGCAGTGACTGTCTAAGCTTATCCTTGATTCTTATCTCATGCAAGCAGCACAAGCGCTTCAGGATGCATATATCACATGGAGTAAGCCTGCACAGTTGCAAGATTGGATGGGTGATCCATGTGAACCTTACCCCTGGTCGGGCGTTTCTTGCAACTTCAGCACGACTCCTTATAGCGTCAATGGCCTGTGAGTTCAGCCGTTTGTTGCCAGGCCCTTCGCTACAGTAGCTACTAAGCCAAGCTTTGCAGCTTTGCACTGGTGCTTCTGGTGCCTGCTTTTTCTTCTGGATCAAGTCACTGGTCGAGGACCTCTGACATCTCAATTCTGGAGGGTTTTGCTACCTATGGAGGTAGAAATAGCAAGAGCTTCAGCCCTGACTTTTAAATTCTTGGACGCAAAACAGGAATCTCAGCAGCTACAATCTAAGCGGCAGCGTTCCCCCTGCACTTGCAAACTTGACTCAGCTGAAGAGCCTGTGAGTTCTCCACCACATCGGTTCTTTCACCCATGAAGTGCTCATACATTCTTAAGCAGTTGGTGATAGATCAATCAGGCACTTTATGCTTCTGCCGTGCTGTGCTTTGCTTCATATACAGCAGGCAAATTTCACACGTGCAAGTAGCTGCATCTCGTCACATCTTCTGACCTTCTTGCACCTAAATGTTGGTGCATCAGCTCTCTTGATAACAACTACCTCAATGGACCTATTCCCGGAGCTCTTGGTAGCTTACCACAGCTGAAGACTCTGTAAGCTGAACCTTGGCCTCCTGCTTAGGCTCTCATTTGCCCATCATGATCTTTTTCCAGGGCCGTTGATTAGTTGTTGTCACGGTGTTCTAGGTGGTGGCTCCACATACTCATCAGGAAGCTGCAGGTTGTAGGAGCTAAAGCAGAGGCTAGGCAAGCCAGAAGCTATGTCTGCAGATACAAACTTGATCCCAGTCTCCCTTATGTGTTGTTTTGGCAACATGCAGCGAGCTGCAAAACAATGCATTGACTGGCCCAGTCCCTCCGGAGCTCTTCACCTCGAAAAGCTTGACAAGAATGTGAGTGGGAAGAGGTCAAGGGAGACAATAGCAGTCACATTGGCAATGAATTTGATTAGCTGGCAGATTTTCCCAGTATTCTGTGTGATCAGCAAAGCTGTTGCTGTTGTCAGGCATTAGGGTGGCTCACTTCATGCATTGTTGATTTGACGACGCAGAGATCTCAGCAACAACCGCCTCAATGGCTCAGTTACAAATAGGAGCAATCCTGGTGTCACTGTCTTGTAAGCACTAAAGTGACCTCCACTGTCCAATATGTGATGCTCGTGCATGTATGATAACAGTGTCACCTCATGACTTGTATCCTGCAATATGTCAAACTACTACTTCTATAGTCTTGACAATTTGGAATTTGATTGTCATCCAGGCTCGATGGAAATGCTGGGCTTTGCTCGACAGTAGCAGGATACAACCTGCAGAATTGCAGTGCCACACCTTCTGGAAGTCCTCCCATGGTGGCACCAACCAGCAGCAAGAGCAGCAACACCGCTGTCATCGCAGGAGTTGTATGTGGTGGCCTTGCTGTGTTTGCTATCCTCTGTGGAGCCATCATCGTCTGGCTTCTTCGCACGAAGAAGAATCGCAACATGTCGAGTGTCATTGGATCGTCATCTCCTGGCACAAGTACACTCTTTGGATCCAAGCTCCTGGATGCTGTTGCTCCTCATGGCTCGAGTTGCTACGTTAGAAGGGACTTGACTTGGGAGTGGAATGCTGTTGCAGGCTGACAGCTTGGTTGTACATGCTGTTGACTCGTAGTTGACAGTCAATGCGATGAATCTTTTCATGATTTCTTCCATCCCTCTGCTCTTTGCTCCCGTACTTGCATGAATTGCTCTTTGAACCCCAGCATACCCCAGTGAAGTTAGTTTAGGATAGAGTGCTCATGCCATGTTCAAACCTGCTCACTAGCATTACGTCTTACTGGCTAATTTGTTGTGCCAATCCATCGCTGCAACAGCTGAATGGGAGAAGCCCAAGGAAGGCCTTGTCATTCCCAACGGGCCCGGAGGTATGATTGCTGCCGTCAAGGGTGGTCACATGGCGCGCCAATTTTGCCTTGAGGAAATGAATGTGGCGGCAGGAGGGTTCATGCCAATCAATCAAATAGGAGTTGGTGGATTTGGAGGCGTCTGGAAAGGCACTCTCCCAGACGGCACTGTGGTTGCTATCAAGAAACGCTCTGGCAACTCTATGCAAGGCCAGAAGGAGTTCTACAATGAGGTAGGCATTGTGAATCCTGAGCTACTAAACTAATGTCTGCGCCAGTTGTGCAGATTAAGAAATTACGCATGCTGACAGTGAGGACCTGAAAGCAATTATTATTTCGCCGTGCAGGTGGAGCTTCTTTCACGTGTCCATCACAGACATCTGGTGAGCTTGATGGGCTTCTGCAATGAGAATGAACAGCAGATTTTGGTCTACGAATACATGTCATTTGGGACAGTGCGTGACCATCTGTATGGTAAGTGGGCCTGCTCAGTCCAGCAAGGCTATAATGCTTCTGAGACCTTCATTGCTTGTCTCAATCTTCATGTGCATTATGCTCATAAGATTGTTAGTGCAGTCAATCATAAGAGTGACCTACAGACTGAGGCCACACAAGAGTGACCTACAGACTGAGGCCACACATATCCCTGTATCTTTGGCAGATAATGCCAGTAATCCTCTGGGTCAGCTGGAGTGGAGTCAACGTCTCAACATTGCACTCGGCGCTGCCAAAGGTGTGTCTTGTAGCTGGATCTTTTCTTCCCATAGGATGCAAGCACTAACAATTTAAGAGATTCCTGGTGCCTAACAGGTTTGTACCTTTTTGTTGCCATGTTACTAGTGATCATGTTCTGTTGCTGTATTGGCCAGGCATTGAGTACCTGCACACTGGGAGCAACCCTTCAATCATTCATCGCGATATCAAGACGAGCAACATCTTGTTGGATGACAAGCTGGTAGCTAAGGTTGCTGATTTTGGTCTGTCAAAGACCGGACCTAATGAAGAAGGTGGACAAACGCACGTCTCCACAATGGTCAAAGGCACAGCTGGCTACCTTGACCCCGAGTAAGCCCCGTATGACGTTCCCTGTAGCTGAATGCAGCTGCCCAGGATACTCTCATATGTTTGTCGTGTCTCCATACATCCTGGATGATCATTGTCCAGAAGTACTTATGTCACAGCCCAATGCAGCTGCCAAGAGCAAAACCTATTGTATTTTGTACTTCTTACACATGGATTGTGACCGTACAAGCATGCTATGCACTGTCACTGACCTCGGACGCAATTCTGCAGGTACTACACCATCCAGCAGTTGACCGATAAAAGCGATGTCTACAGCTTCGGCGTGGTGCTCCTTGAACTCATAACTGGCCGTGAGCCCATAAATCTAAACAGGCCTCGTCCGGAGTGGAGTTTGGTGGAATGGGTGAGCTCTTTGAGCAACCTTTCACAACTGTTGACACATACTTATCTCTCCATCACACTCACACTCACACTCACCACACTCATCACACCCACTGTATTGTGCAGGCTCGTCCAAACTTGCAAAAAGGCAATCTCAAGGGCATCGTTGACCCAACACTCGGAGAGGACTACTCTTTGGAAGCAATGTGGAAGGTAGCAGAAGTAGGCATCATGTGCGTGGAGCCTGTGGGAGACAATCGGCCATCAATGAGCGACGTTGTGAAGGAGCTGAAAGAAGCTGCCTCTATTGAGCTTGGAGGCAACCGCAGCAGAGGCACCTCCAACGTCACCTTCTCAGACTCGGCAGCTTCTGACCCCGAAGTGATTGTTGTGGAGGCGAGGTGATGAGCCATCTAGGCATTGAGGTGCACACGTGCTGCATGCCAGGCGCGAGGCCTCACGAACCTCAAAGAGGCAAGAAGTTGGCCAGTCACCACCTAGGTGGTGGATGCATCTGCGGATGGTGCCTACTTTGATGAGCTTGCAGCTTTCGTCTTTGCGGTTCGTGAGACTTCCAGATTGGCCTTATTGGCAAGATGTATATTATTGCCCTTCCTTGTAGTCGCCTCTTTGATGCACTCTCCTGTGCATCAACACTATGTTCACTCGGCTTCGTTAAGGGGTTCTTAATTTATTAAAATCTTTGTCTCAACACTTGTCAGAAGTTTCCCATGGGCTGTTGAACTTTGAGAATGCATAGATCTGGTCTGCATCTGCTGCACCACTCCTTTCCAAGGGCTGCATTTTGAAAGGGCAGCAGCGCCATTTTGGTTGGTTACTATCACCCAAGCCTGGAGATATTAATAGAGAGTAGCGGAAGCCTCGATCATGCAGAGGAAGGTGCGTGGCGAAGCTGGATGCAAAGGCGCGGAGATGGAGCGCTAATTGGTGCTTTGGCGTAGCCCTTAGCAGCCCTCGCCCCTGCTGAAGAGCTGCTTCTACTTCCTCTTTGGCGTACTAGGATGCTTTGGTGTCCATCTCAATTTTCTATGCAGCGCGCGCCTTCTCTCTCTCTCTCTCTTGGCGTAGCTGGTCGAAGCGGCTAGCCGAGCAAGGGCCAGGCAGGGGCTGCGGGGCAGCGGCGGGGAGCAACGTGATCTGAGGAGCAGCGCCAATAGAGGGTGGTAGGGCGCAATGGCAGAAGGAACAGCTCTGTCAATGTAAGGTGGCTGTGAGAAGTAAGCTCATCTGAAGGGAGCGAGGGCTGTGAGAGGCCAGCTCAAAGAAAGAAAGAATGTGGCTGCTAAATGAAAAGAGCGGCTGTAAAAAGCCAGCCAGATGCATACATGTATTCATAGCGGAGCCACAGGCTAGGTAGACTAAGCTAGGCTCAAAGGAGTGAACAAGGCCTGAAATAGAAAAGGACCGGAAGTCGGGCCGGGCCCGCGCAGGGCCGAGGTTGCCGGGCCAGGGCCGCGAGACTTTCAGATTGGAGAAGCCAGAGAAGAAGGTAGAGAGAAAGGCGCACGGTGCACTTTATGAGGCCAAGCCGAGCCAATTTCTATACGCAAATAGCGAAGGAATTGCAAAGGATGGGATGCAGAGGAGGCTCTTCCAGGAGAGTAAGAAAAGAGAAAGAATGTCTTGCCAACGGGGGCGACAGCTGTGAAGGCCAGCACAGAAGGTACTACTCCCAAAAAGCAAAGCAGTCTAACAGCCATGGCGTGGCTGTAGCCATCGCACGGCCATTGCCACAGCCCCCTTATGGTATAATCTCGCCTAAGAAGAAGTAGCTCTTATTAAAGAACGAAGAGAGGCTGCTCTTCCAATTAGGGGGAGGGCTGTCAAAGGCCAGCCCACAAAGAATGAGAGAAGGCGCGCGGGCCGCATGAAATGAAAGAGAGGCCAATTCAAGCCAACACATTGTTCAGGCAGAGTCGAGTGCAAACTAAACAAGGCTACATAATACGGAGACCAATCCTAAGGTGCCACAAAGAAGGAGAGGCCAGCGTAAGAGGAAGTAGCAGCTCTTCAAAAGGGGGCGAGGGAAAGAGAGCTCTTCCCAAGTTGGGCCGATCGCTGTGAAAGGCCAGCCCGAGAGAGAGAGAGAGCCCAAGAAGAAGTGGCACTCCCAAGAGAGAGAGAGAAGGCGCGCGGGGCGCATGAATTGAAAGGGAGGCCAATTCAAGCCAATACATTGTTCAGGCAGAGTCGAGTGCAGACTAAACAATGCTACATAATACGGAGACCTAATCTAAGGTACCTAAGATGACATTAGTACCCACGGGTGAGCACAAACAAATCTGACAAGCTAACTTGGGGAGCTGACCAAAGGGACCCGCTAGACAGAGAGAAGGCGCGCGGGGCGCATGAATTGAAAGGGAGGCCAATTCAAGCCAATACATTGTTCAGGCAGAGTCGAGTGCAGACTAAACAATGCTACATAATACGGAGACCTAATCTAAGGTACCTAAGATGACATTAGTACCCACGGGTGAGCACAAAGCTAGACGAGAAGTGAAGTTTTTCTACCGTAAGGTAAGCCAGCGGCTCCGCAAGTGGCGAGTGCAAATGGTGCCCCTGGGAAGTAAAGAAGCAGCTCGCACAGGTGGGCCGGGGGACTGTGGAAGGCCAGCCAACAGAAGTACGGACGAGGTCCAGTACCGGAGTCGGGGAGCAAGCCCGAGATGAAGTGGGAACAGCCCAGGAAGAGAGCAGAGAGAAGGGGAGGAAAAATTCGTGTATTTGAAACAAACGAGGAGGAAAACGACAGGCCCAGGAACAGCTCGAGAACAGCCGAGGACGAGCGGACACGGGAGGGCACGCGGCGCCAGGGGCCCCTGACCGGCTTGCGGCGGCGGCGGGCCACGGCGGATGCAGGAAAGCTCTTCCAATGTAAGGAGACGGCTGTGAGCGGCCAGTTCGACGGGATGATGTGCAACAAGGGAGCATCTTGCCAAGGAATGCGTGTGTATCAAGAGATGGAGGGCCATATGTGGCCAAGTACAAAGGCAAGCACATTGACAAGGGGGCGAGGGGTGTGAAAGCAAGTGGCTCTCCTAATGGGGGCTGTGACAAGCCAGCCCGAGAGCACAAGGGTCTTCTGAAAAAGAAGAAGGGCTCGCCCATTGAGAATATGGGCTGGAACAGCCAGCCCAAAAAAGAATGAACGGAGTACAAGAAGAGGGGGGGGGAAGCCAGGCGAAGCCCTAAGGCGAAGCAGCAGAAATGACAAGCACACAAGAAAAAACAAAGCAGCTACTAACCACTCAGTAACCCCTGCTAAGCAGGCGCAGGTCGGAGAGGCTATGCTCCTGGAAGTATGTCCCCTGGCCAGAGCCAGAGGCAGCAGCAAGGGCTCGGCCACAAAAGGGGCTGAAAGGGGCCGCAAGGCGCACATGGCCAGGACACTCGATCGCCATGGATGGGGCGCCGCCGACGATGGCGCTGGTGGGACGGGGCCGGCCGGCTGGCTGGCTGGCTGGTGGCTGGGCTCGCTGGCGGCCGCCGCCCGCCGGGCGCGCCGCGAGATCCGCCCCCC